>JASANB010003600.1:0-137285 GCA_030248155.1 Sabatieria punctata
ATGGTCAAAATCGGCTTTTTTTTGCTTACCATCCCACTTAATCCCCCTCAGTCATCGCTACTCCCCTCACGATTTCAAAATTTACCACCTCTCACCAAAATGCTAGCCCCATGTATGAATGGAGGATGTACGGTGACGACACCCATACGTGTACTGTATTAGGTAGTTTGGGTTACACGCGAACCGTCGAAGTGGCTGAGAATCCAGACAGCCACCTGTTTATCGTTGGAGCCAGTGGCCAGCAGTTTTCCGTCAGCCGAGAAAGCGCAACAAGTGACATTATCTCTGGTGAGAAATCGATCTTTGGTGCAATTTCTGGCCCTTGATCGGTTCCCAAATTATCACAGTCTTATCACCTGACCTAAACCAGATTTTCACACCAAACAACCAAACAAAAATAGCATTCGCACCCTGACACCAACAAATGTCCCTGGGGCGCAAAACTAAGACACATCACGTTCTGACTGTGCCCTTGCAGTACGGTATACGATGCCACCGTAACCTCGTTGTCGGCGGGAGGCGATACGTAGACTCTCCACAGTTTTACCAGATTATCCGTTACTGCGGGGGCCAACCGCAGATACATGTTGGACAAGCCCGAGTCGGCCTGAGGACCTGACAACATTATTCTACAACACTTCTTAACTGTCTACCTTTCGTGTAGTACCTTGGGCGCCGCAGGTTGGAGAGAACTGAGCGCAGGTGACGCCGAGGTCGTGGGCTTCTTTGACAAGAGCCATGTGACGGCCCGACCCGAACTTAGCATCCCAGATCTTCAGATCACCAAGACTGGAGCCCGAACACAGGTAAGCACCGTCCGGACCCAAACGCCACTGCCACCACACTCGACTCATGACCTTCCAAACTCCTAAACAACACTCACTCGCTAGTTGTTTACTGATACCGAATTATACTTTAGCCTGACTCCTGGGCTGGGACGCCAGACTTAATAAAAGTCTTCTGAACGAACACGCCATCGACTAAGGCCACACCCCCGCCCGGATAGGGAGTTTAACTGATTGGAGTACGAGTGTGTAAAAGACCGCCAAAATTTGAAGGGAAAGGGGCATACGTGTACTAGGGGGTTGGGGAGTTACCCCCGTAGCTAGAAAGGCCAACCCCCTCCTAGATAGTTTGGGGACCCCGGACCCAAAAATACAAGTACTAGTAGTAGTTCACAAATAGTACTAACAAACTGACTCAGAAATCACTCATTTTCAGCAAATTAGCTTGAAAAGCCGTTGGAAACAGATTTAACGTTTCCGCTTCAGATCAAACTAACCGTGGAGAACAATCAGCAATGAGTTATATGCAATGCAATAAAGGTATTTTTATTTTAATGAAACCGTTTACCTATACGCAGACATAAGCTAGCATTTCGGCTGATGGGGGTAGAATTTAAATTCCTGAGGGGGGCTGAGAGGGGGTAGGAGCTCCTGAGGGCGGCTGAGGGGGTAGCTTAAAATTCGATGTTCCGCAAAATAAGCGCATTTTCAGCATTTTTACGACAAATGGTACCGTTTCGTACTGTTTTTTGACAAAATTAGTGCTTATTCTTGCAAATAATACGTTTACTTTAAAATAACACATGTTAGAAAATAATCGCACTAGGGCGGTGTATCACTTTCCCTTCTTATTCGTTTTCTTCTTTATATTCATCGGTTCGTCTAACTCCCTTCCAGAAAGAATAGAAATTCCAAACTAAAGTCGGTAGCGACCATAATAGCTGAGAGAGCCCAATATTAACATGATGAAAACCATAAATAAGGTGGTAACTACGTACTGCAAAACCATTTTTTGAAAAAACGCAGCTCTGAACAGAGTTTGTGATCTTTGGTGAGGCATTCTTGCGAACAAACAAGGGCGCGTGGGCAGATAGAACCAGACAGAAGCTAGCTGATGCAGGCATTATGTTAATATTGCAGCTACCAAACTGCATTTGAGCCAAAAATTCCTGAGGGGGTAGCGGCCGGCTGAGGGGGTTAGGTCAGAGCCTGAGGGGACCAACGCGCCCCTCAGCCCCCCTTTGCCCATGTCTGCCTATACATATTGAGGGTGACCCATTACAACGGCAAGCCGATACCACATCGTATTCTAAAAATACAGGTGCCGGGTTTACCCACCTCCCGGCTGGGCCCAAGTCCCGATCCGATCCGATCCGATGTGCGGGGGGCCTTTACGGCCCTACGCTCAGACCTTGCGATCCATTGCGCAACCCCCGTAGTTTCGTCATCTCGGACGTTTCCCTTCTATCACTGCCAGCCACTCTAGCCATGCTGTTGGACGCCAGTTACTAAGAAAGTCCCTGGCGTGTTGACGTCATGGTGATGTCGGCTCCCAACGTCCGCTAGGTCCGCCCCTGGCTCCAGAGAGAGGCCCCCCTGCCTAGTCGGTTTCCGTGGACAACTCCTGACGTCATTGCTCTTTCTCCAAGTTGGCATGCTGTAGGAGCGGCTTCGGTGCTGTGGCAGATCCAGTTGGTCCCCATTTTATCTACTCGCTGTAACCAGCTTTCGGTGGCCTGGGTGGAGCGTTGTGCCGACGACCAACTCTTTGCAGCAAGAAACTTGCCACGCCGAGAGGATGAACCACTACAACCACTAGGGATGCAGCGGCCGCCGTGACTCAGAGGCATGCTTGCTACCCACTGAGCCACCGACGCGGCCCAAGTCCCATCTGAAACAGTCTTGTTCACCCAAAATTTTTCGGATTTTCACTACCCAACCCATTTTTCCGGCTCAATTACGATTCTGAATCAACGACACTGTGAAGACCGGAACAGTACTTGATTAATTTCTTGCTGGCTACGTCCCAGAGCGCCGCCGTCTCATCGTCGCTTCCGGTGGCCAGCAATCGTCCGTCGGGAGAGAACTGACATACTCGCAACGAGCCTCCGGAATCGTGTTCCAAGTGACCGCTCCTTCTGCCTGAAACAAAACCCTTCCTTATCTCGGCTCTCGGCCTGTCTGCACTCAAGCGTAACTGCTAACTGAGCCGTCGCAATCGATCTAATTAGAAGCACTCAGACAAGCGAAAATCGATCAAAACCTTTGTTAACCTGTGCGCGTGTCCCACAAAATCGCCTTGCCGTCTTGACTGGCAGAAACGAGTAAAGCGCCGGTGGGTGAGAAGTGACAAAAGTTGACGGCGTAGGAGTGAGCACAGAGTGGACTCTGCGGCAACTCTGCGAAGCCAGACCTGTCCTGCTCCATCGCAAACAACCTCACATGCTTGTCGGCCCCCGCCCATCGCTAACAGTCTGCCAGAAAAGCAACAGCACATTACGTCGGCCTGCGGCGAGGATATGGTTTGGAGAAGAGTTGTGCCCACTTGACTATTAGCCATTTTGCTACTACTGAAACAATACTTTTTTAGCATCGTGGTGCTTGGAAAAGACTAACAACCTCACTGATTGGACGGCCGGTTGCCGGTGAACGGGTTTTCGTAGGGTTTCAGACCTAACAACAGAGCGGAATACAGTTTTAACTGCGCAGAGAGACGGCAGTTAGGCCGCAGAGGAAACGTCAGCGCACGTCACTATCTCTCATGACAACCGGCACACGCACCTGCCAGTGCCTGAGCAAACACAACACGAGCGCACGCTAAATTAGGACCTACTGCAAAGAGATCTATGCATCAAATTTCAAGAAATTTTGGAAAGGGGTAGGGGGAATTTTTCCGGCTCCATCAAGTCGGGGCTCTGTGCAAATGCTTTGCGTCGGTTCTCGCCTGAAAAAGCGAAATGAGTTTAGACCGGCGGCGCAACCGAGTCAGCAGCGAACGTACGTATTTTGTCGATGTGGACAAAAGGGTAAATTGCTATGTAGTAGATGCCAACCAACGTCAGCCCGCCAAAAAGACACCCCACCAAAGCCGTCGGATTATTTCGTAATTCGGTCTTTAGCTTCGCCAGTCTCAGAAAAAGGCCCGTAGATTTGCGCGAGCGATAGTCTTTAGGAAGTTGCATTGAATTTGTCTTTAAAAACTGCATTGGTTGGTGGTTGTGTCAAAAACCGAATCTTACACACTTGTATGAGCAGGTAACACAGGCTTGAAAGTCAACAAGCTAAAACGAATAACTGAGATTGATTGAGAAACAAAGGCTACATTTATTGAGCTAAATCAATCATACTGTAAAATACAGAAACATTCGTACGTATTTACACGCTTCAGTTGGCTGCAAGAAATAGTAGCCAAACTTAGCCGTTGTATGCACACAAAAATAATAATAAAAGCCGCCTCTTTTAAACTTAGAAGCCGTTTGTATCACATAAAAATGGTTGCCACGTAGTAGATTTCAAGGAACTGAACTCAGTCCAACCATTTACAGTAAAAGGGAACAAAGAACAAACTTATAGCACTCGCGGAAACGCAGAACACTTTACAATAAAACACAGATTCATTCAGATCACAACTAAGAACCGTCTAACACGTCGATAACAAACACAGACCAACATTAATAGCAAAAAACTAATGCTCCAAAGCAAAAAGCATATAAAAGTTCAAATTTAAACTCAGATTTTTGGCTCCGATTACGAAATGAAAAAGTCTGTATCTGTCAGAGAGTAGAAATGTATAAGAATGTAAACGAACACTTATTACTACTGTACGTAGGTTTAGGCTGAATAAATCTCAGTTTAAGAGGGTCCATTTTCGAATGTTACCCAGTTAGCTCTCTGTTGGGCAATTTGAGCCATATCAAGCACGCGCGCAACGAACCCAGCCACATCAGTTTCTTGTTGCTCCGACTTTCGTATGAATCGCGATTCCTAAATACAACATTATCATACGGATCCCCGTAGAAATGTACATACACTGACTGACTCCTAGATTAAGGCGACCAGTATAAAACAGTCGTGTATGCAGAATTTTGGAAAAAAATGTAACTTTTAGAAAGTATGGCTTTCGAAAGCCTCCGCTTACGCCTGAAAACAAAAGCTTAAAGTAAGATCGGCGGGTTAGGCGATTTTTTCGAACTACTATTGACCCCGGAGTAAGCCGACAACAACTACACACCACCCGACCCGACCAGTTTTAGATGATTTCTATGTCTCTGTCGTGAACTGTGCTACATGGTGTAGGCTGTCGAAGAGAAAAACTGTACTGTACTGTAGGCAGACGTACCAGTAATTCTTTGTATTTGGGTCGCTGCGCAGCTTCTTTCATCAAGCTGAAACCGAATCAGCCATGAGATGGGGTGGGGAGGTGGTGAAAGGGAAAGACAGAGTCTCACCAGGAATTGACGAACTGTACAAAGTCTAGGCTGAAGCGTTCTGAGGGCGTGAGGATGGGAGGGTCGCCGTGCACAACTTGTTGCAGTTGGTCAAACATAGAGTTCCAGCTGGGATAGGGGAACTTGCCGGTGGCTACTTCCACCAACGTTATGCCCAGACTCCACACGTCCGAACGCACGTCATACCCGTCACCAGAAAGACTCAGTCGCTCCGGCTGAAATACTGCTTACTTTTCCATTCTTTACTTTACTTTATTTTGTCGCTCAAGCAAGATATACTTTACAGGCCATTCAAAAATGAGCGACCTTGCGGTTTATTGCGAATAACTGTTTTAGGAGGACTCAGAGCAACTCGGACCTCAAAGTTGTAGACAAGGTCGAGCTCCGGCCTACGGTGGACTCTAATCTGCGACTCTCTGAACACTAATTTGCGCAATATGAAAAAGAGTTCCCCTTATTGCGATGAAAAGGAGATGACCGCAAAAGTAAAATCTAGAGTCTTTGGCGACTCCAATGACGCTTTATGACATTTCTAGGTCAAACCGTCCCGGAGTTGTCGCCGGTTAAAGTTTAGCAAAAAGTATGCTAAAAATGGCGCATTTTTAAAAATTTCACAAAAAGGGGAAAACAGGCAGTTCGATGGATTTGGCTGAACCTTCCTGCCTGGGATATTCATGACCATTGGAATCGATTCTGATACTTGACGACTCTGAAAAGCTCATCCTGATATCGCAATTCGGCTACCAATAAGGGATGCTGGAACTCTAAGAAAAACCGAACTCAAAACACAAATTGTCCAAATTTTCATGTCAGGACTCAGGAGTAACAAAGTTTTAATTGTAGACGTTCTCGAACACTAAAAATTTGATTGCGGATGCATAGAATGGTATTGGACTGCTCAATCACATATGCCAGAGATGGACCACCTCATTTTGTGAGCCGGATTACAGTAGCAGAGTGCCGTTTTCAGGGTCAGAAGTCTCAGAATCGATTCCAGCGGTCATGAATACCCCAGTCAGCAAGTTTCAGCCAAATCTATTAACCTGCCTATGTTTCCCCTTTTGTGAAATTTTCAAAAAACGCCATTTTCCGCAAGTTTTGCTAACTTTTGACCGGCTATATCTCCGGAACGGTTCGACCTAGAAACGTCATAAAATCATCATTGGATTCGCAGTAGAATCTAGATTCTAATTCTGCAGTTACAATCATATCGCGTTAATCCGGACAGAAGATTTGGGGTCCCAACTTCGAAATGTGTATGGTAGTGATTCGCCAATCCGGATTTGGCTAATTCGGACAAAATCCGTGCGCAATTTTTCAATTCAGGTGTGAATTTTCAATTGAATAATGCTTTTCGTTGAATCAGAATGTGATTATTTTTGCCTTTTTAGTAGCTATAATCACCTGAAACAAGCTTTTGGCTTTAATTAGGAGGTACAGCTGCAGAATTTGATATGCACTAACAAAAAGCTGTCATTTAGGTCTTTGACCCGAAAAACAGTGTTTTATCTTTGATTCGCTAATCCGGAAATTCGCTAAACCGGACAAAATTGACCGGTCCCAACCGGATTAACGAGACATGACTGTATATCAATTTCATCGAAATTGGGGGAAGAGCTCATTTTGTGCTTATGTCGCGCAAATTAGAGTTCAGAGCAATAAGCGTAGCGCAGAATAGGGTCTATCTCAGGCCGGCGCTCGGCCTTGTCTATTACTTTGTCTGAAGCTCCGACGCCTGCTAAGAAGTTATTCGCAAAAAACCGCATGTCGCTCATTCTTTGAATGAACTATAAAACCAAGAAAAATTATAGTTGCTAAAACGCTGTCACAAATCCCAGTTCAAAGCCAGTTCATTTTTGGTGGTAATGTTATAGCTTTGATAGAGGCCGCTAGTGAGACATTAATGTTACCGGAGAAACACACATGTGCATGGTCAGCAACTCAGAGGAGGACGGACGGGTCTGCATGCACAGTCGCCCTAGTTAAAGATTTAGATTTTGAATTAAAATTGAAGCTCTCGGGCATATTTTACTAAAAAGTCAAAATTTTCTAGCAAAAGTCGAATTTTCGTCACACAAAACCGCCAAAAAAAGTAGATTTCCAACGGATGTTTTTACCAAAAATGGAAAATTTTCGAAAATTAGAGTTCAGTGCGTAGCTGCTTTGAGGAATGGTGCGTAGATGTCAAATTGGATTTCCGTGATTGACAAACCTAAGAGAGAGGTTCAACACCCGCCTCTAGCAAACTTTCGTAAATTTAAGATTTTGTCCCACCTCCACACACACGTAACACCTGACCATCACCATTTTATACATGCCTCTAAACCTTGTGACTGTTAAATATGAACAACCCACCGCCATATACGGTCTACACCCGACGTCTCTGGTTTTGGCGATCGAATCGACGAGCTGGCCGGCGATACCGAAATCGCACAACTTTATCCTACCGCGACGGTCGAGTAGAATGTTTGACGGCTTCACATCTGAAATCTTCACAGTTATTTTACAAAGTTAAATCGTTCGCAACCGGCCGACCAGCGGGGGGCAATGCGTAAACAAACGAATCATCTATTTGACGATTACTTTAAACTCTGTTTAGCCAACCAACCTACCTACCTCTGTGAATAATACTCATCGAGTTTTTCAGGTAGCTCAGTGCCTTGACCGTCTGAATCGCAGCAAGTTAAGTTTATTAATGCCAAAAAGAAGACAAAATCGTTACAGCAACGGCCACTTTGCCGATGATTTCCTCCGGCATGTTTTCGTGTATCTTCTCGTAGACTTTCTTGTAGAGTTTGTCCAGAGAAGTGTCCATTAATTCCATGCAGATCCAGCAGTCACCCTAAACCATCAGAATCAGTGAGCCGACAATCTTCCACTGCTCCTCTCTCTTACATCTCTGAATATAGCACCGTAGAACTGCACTATAAACGGACACTCGTCCGACCGCATTATTACATCCAAATCCATCAACAGCTGCTTCTGCTGTTTGGTGTCTACCGTCGAACGAATCCTCTGCAAACATTTGGCCACTCACCTATACTGGCTCATACCCACACAAGGGGCTGGGTGAGAAAAATCGTAAAGTAAATCACAAGTAAATCGAGGGTGAGAAAAAATTAGTCTTCAAAAACGCATTCAAAGTGTTCTGAGCATACACTAACAGGAGGTCCGGGTGGTCTGCCCCTCACCCCAGTTAGGCTAGACCTCCCCGCGGACGGACGATTTTCCCGACCCCCTCCGATTTCCCTGGTAAGCAATTTTTGAGCAAATTTTTGCGACTTTTCTCCTTTTTTACAATTTTAGACACAAAAACGAACAGCGACAACAGCGAAAACGAAAAGTCGAAAGTGGAAAAAGTCAGAAATAGGATGTCGGAACTGGGAACTTGGAACGTTGGAAGGTGGAAAAGTTGGAACTAGGAAAATCGTAACTACGAAAGTCGGAACTTGGTACAAACCCCCAAACCCCTCCTCTTCGGCGGATGAAATGTTACATGTATGATTCTGAGTACAAAATTTCAGTTTTTAAAGTTGTAAGAAACCCGTCGCGCAACCAGGGCGAGAATTTTTTGAAAAATTAGCCTGCAAAAATGAATTGAAAAAGGTGTTCTGAAGATAAAATTAATACCTATTACAGTTGTAAGAAACCTGGTTGGGCCGCTGCGCTGCCAACAGCATACATGGGCCGGGGGTGAAAGGGGGATATCCCCTCGCCGGCTAATATCCCACCCTAGGTCGTTCATACCCCCTCGGGCCACACCACCTCGAAAATTTTCGCTTTTTAGGTGTTTTTTGGACTTTTGTGGGGGACCCCCCCCCCCCCGAGACTACCTCCACACTCCCTCCGGATTTTTCCGGCCCATGTATGCCAACCAGGGCGGGAAAACTCGGAATATTAGCGTATCAAAAATGACGAGTTTTTAGAGCATGAAATTAACAGTTTTGCAAGCACTTTATAAAGCAATGAGTAAATTTTCCCTGACCTTTACGAACCCTGCCCGAGGCTTCGATCGAACGATTTGAAGAAAGGATACCAATATGGTATTGGATGCCATTATGGTACCCGTACCCATAGATAGTATCACCAGAGGTCTCGATCGAAGGGGTACTTAGGGTACCGGAACCATTATATATGGTAACGATACCCATACATGGCATCACATGAAGATGAACCGGTACCAACCATATGTCGTTATTTCTCGGACTGTTTAACGAAAAATCAGCCAAGACATAATGTAACCAAAATAGGACAAAAAGACAGGAAGAAAAAAGATAGTTTTCAAGGCTAATTTTTCAAACATTTCTCACCCTGGCTAGACATTCAAAATTGCAGCCACCGCCACCTTTTCCAAAGGCTGGTTAATGAGCTGCTCTGGTTTGCATAATACAGTGCTTACCTTCACAGCCATGACTTTTTCGCTATGAACGTGCACCATTTTATTGACAGTACCGAACGCACCCTCGCCTATCTGACCGTGGTCGTGCAGATCTTCGCAAGTAAAGTCGTAGGTCTGCTCTGGACTCAGTTTCAGCTTGCCCGATGAATGGGAGCGGATGAATTCTCTGAAACACACACACCACATTCTGCCATCCCAACACTAAACCTATGCTTGTGTTCTGGTTTGTTTGTCAAAATCGCAGATGAGACCAATACATTTGGGTACACCTGTTGCTACTATGATTCACCAGCAGACGCCTTTCTTCTAAAACTGGCAGGCTGACTGGAAGCAAAAATAAGTTTTTGTGAAGGAAAGGCCTTCTCCTGGCAAGCATTTCACTAGGACGTAAAGAGTAAACAAAAAGAGACCGACCAAGTAAATATTCATTGTTTAACGTTGAGTTAACCGCCGAAAGTGGTAGAGGAACTGTAGAGATGCTCCTTTCGTGGAAAAAATTTTCATAATATTTTTGCAAAAAATGTCACAAATGCCAAATTTCGGTTTTTGCTGCTTGCACGGGATGCAGAACGGCCTTTGCACCCGTAATTAACTATTTTATCAGAAGTTCATTAGCATTCCTTGCAAAACCTAAACATCACGGTAAGGAATAACTGACTTAACCTAATATCAGTAGCCAAACTTGATGAAATGCATGTTTTCCGCTCGGTTACATACAGCATTTAATTAAAATTATATTTTCTATTTAGACTGACTATGTCACAGACATTTTTTAGTAGTTTCGGAAAATTCAATACTTTTTCGGTTAAATATTTACCATTTTCCCGACCCTCTAGTAAAATTTCCGGAGATTGCAGCGTGACCTGATTAAGCAAGAACTCACAGCTGAGGCGAGGTCTGCATTGCTGGCCAGGTGTAACCGTCTCCGGAGTCTCTGCTCTTCCGTTTTCTCTCGCTTTTCTTGTGAAAGTCCAGCCGCTGCAACTGCCGACGGTCGCCGCTTTTAACTGAGCCCGACGCCGAATTGCCCGGAGATCCATCCACTTCCATCATATTTGTTCTGTTCTTTGTTCCGTCACCGATAAAACTGCTCAGTGTCTCTCTGTCTGTACCTGGTTGTCAATGAATTACAGGTGAATTAGCTAAATTGCTATAAATGAGCCGGAAAATTGGGTTGGGGTAAGAGTGCAAAGAATACCAAAAAGACCCAATACCTGACACCCAAATACTTGCGTAGTTCGGCCAAAAAAATTTGATTTCAGTAAACAGTACATTCCAGTGGTGTACCCTGGATTTTTTGCACTGGGATTAAAATTTCGAAGAGACCTGGTTGGGCTACTGCCCAATGAGGCCGAGAAAATTTTGAAAAAATAGCCTTTGAGACAGCATTTAAAAGCCATTATGAGTGTAAAATAGCAGAAATGTACAGTTTTTGTTCTCAATAATTCGTAATTCAGTCGTGTTTCTTGTTTTCAGCGAATTCGTTCCTAAACTCGGCCGGAAAGGGCGTCCACCACAACCACAGCCCTGGGCATGTAGGTACATTGTACAGTACTGGTGCACTTCTGTATCATTAGAAATATTACAACTTTTATTTTAGATAAGAACAAGGAAATTAATTGGTGGTGTGCTACTAAGTTGACACTATAAGAAGTTCTACTAACTTTTTGTTGATTAACGCAAAAACAGTTACCTAAACCTAATCATCGACCAAGCTTTTCGATTTTTCTAGATGAATTTTTAGGTCAACATCAATTTTTTTCGATCCTGACAGATCCAGGGTTCGTACAGATCCGGGATTTCAAAATTCCCTGACTTTTCCCTGACTTTCCCTGACCAAAAGTTCCCTGACTTTTCGCAAAAATACCCTAGAAAATCAGAAAACAGGCAATAAATTAAAAGAAATTCATTTAATTTATTGATCTTTTGCAGACGCAACAAAGAATACAATTGTTTAGACTCTTCAAGCTAATTATTGCTATAAGCGCTTCGTTTTCACTTTCTGCTCTTGCCAGTGGGGTACCCAAGATTTTGCAAAAGGGGATGTAAAACTTTGAAGTTGTCTGGTTGAGCCGCTGCCCAACAAGGGCGAGAAAATTTCGCAAAGTTAGCCTTTAAACGACAGGTACAGTAAAAAAACAAACGTTGTGCAATTACGATTTTCTAAACGGCTCAAAACTAAAGGGTGCTATTATACTATTATATGCTCCCTGCTCGCGCGACAAAGCAAGTACGTACCGCAAGAGAAGGAACAGAAGCTACTACAAACAACAGTAAGGTAGTCCAAATTAACACAGGTAATCGTTAATCTCTATTTCTGTTGCCACCGTAAACCAAAGAGTAGAATATTTAATTGAAGAAATCGTCATTCTTGAGTTGCCATCGCGCTCCTAACAAGTGGTTCTTAAATGGAACCTTGTGTTGGAAGACTTAATTTGATCAAAATTGACCGTTTCATCACTTTTTTACCACAAGAAAATCGCTTTATTCTAACGAAAATGACCGCCGCGCGAGGGGTCCAATCAAGCCGACCCAAATTAATTAGGTCCAAAAAAGCGTTACCGTAGGCGAAAGACACGCGCATTACTCGCGTATCATGAAGATCTGTACAAAATAGTTAGATGTATTGGACAGCCATTTTAATTTAGACACTTTTCTGTAAAAAAAGGACATTTTTATACCTCAACGTAGTAGGAGACTAAGAGAGTGAAAAGGGAAAAAGTCGGTTTTCCGACCCAAATTAGGTCCACATACTCTACATGTGTTTTCCCTTTTACGTACACTGGCTCTTCTTAACTCTGCAATCTAAACTGCGACTGGCCTAGCTTCAGTGTTGCCAGGTGCTAGCCAGTCCAGTATACTACCACCAGCTCAAAATTATACTACTTTATACTACAATTTTCGAAAATATACTACATTTGTATACTACGCTGTAAAACTGTCAGATCAAAGGTTTTAAAGCATAGAAAACTGTTATGTAATGCAGACAGCAATGGCAGAAGCGCTTTAATTTCGACTCAGCGTTTTTACAGAAGCTAAAGTTTCAATGACTTTTAAACCATCGAAAATTTACGCAGTTAGCCAGTTTGTGTATGGTTTACCCATCCCGTTCCCATCAGGAGCAATCAAGTTCAAATTTAGATGAAGCGATTCGATTCTACTTTTAAAAATACATGGGCTGGGGCTTATGGGCCTTACCGACCCCAATCCAGCCAAGTTCCCTCACTACGCCGTCCAGCCCCCTATCCCCTCCAGCGGAATATTTTGCCGATTTTTATCGAAAATCCGCGATTCATAACAGCGATTTTTGGGAAATCGATCGGCCTCCACCGAGACAATTTCAGGGTCCTCCCTCCAGATTTTTCCGGCCCATGTTTTGTAGTATGTAGGTAAAATTCGTTCCGGTCCCTAAAGCCTAAGAACTCTAGACCTAAGCCGGAAACCAAGCCAAGCCTCAATGTAGCCTAGCGCTATTTTTTATGGATGGGATCCAACTTTCCTTTTTCTGTGAGATAACATATGACATCAAAGTGTATTTTTCTTTTGCTTAACCATTGAAGTCATATTTGGTGAAAATCAATCAAAACAGTTAAAGTTTGAAAGTTTATCTCCGGGTGGGCTGGGCCAATTGCCCGGCTTCATTACTGCCCTACCCTACTGAACCACAACCAGAACTGAAGGCTCAGACGCATACAGTACAGATTATAACAAATAACACAACAGTCAGAAAAAATTGATTGATTGTTTGGCCAAAAACGAATACAATCATCGATTTAGTATAATTTTTCTCTTAGAGAATAAATGTTTATGTCAATTTGATGTGAAAGAAGAAGAAACCTGCTTTCAAACAGAAAAATATTGATGAGTTTTCTCAAAAATTGGGACCGAAGGGATGACATCTGAAATGTAAACTCGATTGCTCCTGATGGGAACGGGATGGGTAAACCATACACAAACTGGCAAAATGCGTAAATTTTCGATGGTTTAAAAGTCATTGAAACTTTAGCTTCTGTAAAAACGCTGAGTCAGATACTTAAAGCGCTTCTGCCATTGCTGTCTGCATTACATAACAGTTTTCTATGCTTTAAAACCTTTGATCTGACAGTTTTACAGCGTAGTATGCAAATGTAGTATATTTTTCGAAAATTGTAGTATAAAGTAGTATAATTTTTGAGCTGGTGGTAGTATACTGGACTGGCTAGCACCTGGCAACACTGGATAAAACATTGTTATGGTTAAAATCCCATGCTGTTTCCAGTTAATATCCCATGGCTTTGTCCAGTTAATATCCCTGGGATATTAACTGGCGAAAATGTTTTCACTCAGAAACGTGATTTTCCGTGTTATATCCCCTGGGATACTAAGTGGAAAACTCCGGTACATACACAGGTCCAAAAATAGCTTTATTCTATAAATCTCAGGCTGAGCTTTTTTGCACTTTCTTTACCTTTCATAATCGTCAAATCAAAACATTTTGCCTATTAACGCAAGAGATTTTTGCGTGCTATGCCTAGCAAAGGTAAGTTCTAGAAATTCGGTTGGTGACTGATTGCAAATGATATTCGCACCATCTCATTCTGCTGTATGTATCGCTGAATTTATGACTAGAAAAGTTAAAAAGTGAAAAAGACGAAATTTTGAATGTAAAATCGGAAACTACGCAAAAGTACGTCTTTTTTCTGAATGTACAAACTATTCGTAAACCGTCGGCGACTGAACTAACTTTATTTGCATTTACCGCCACCTGGGCGTCCGTCCATTCCAACTGTTTTAGCCTCGCACGCGTTCATTGGTGATTTGCTGGTAGATCCCCTCGTTTCCGGCCAGTCCGTTTTTCTTTGTTGTTTGCTCGACCGCCTACTCTCCGGCTGTGACCAAATGTTAGCTAGCATTTAGTTGTATATCTGTTTTTCCGTTATCTTTTAGGATCAGGTGTAGCTTGGGGGGAATCAGGAACCGATCCAAAACAGAAATTACTGTTTTTTATGATCATGATTAATTAATATTATAAGTTAACAAATTTTATCGATAAATATCGATTATCGATTTTTTTGGCAAAATTTCAAAATCGTCCAAAATGGTCATGTCATACATAATTTGAAAGCCCTTCGCGTGACGAGTCTAATGATCACTACATCAGCATAGGGCACGGCCCCAGGCTTTTTTGCCAAATACCTATAAAAGTACCCCGGTATTGACCTATCTGGTGAACACCGGCCGGCCGGCCGGCGTAATTGCTCGGCGCGCGCTGCACGCTCTTTATTGTTCGGCGGCAACTTTAAACTGGCTGCTGGTAGGCGGACCGGCCAAGCAGGGCGCTGGTCAACTGGCTGGCCAGCCGCCCGGTCAGCTGGTTGTACGTAAATCATCTTTGACAAGAGTTGAACACCTCATCCATGCTTGCGCTCTTGTCTTGTCTTGCAGCTCTCCTGTACTGTCAGCCGAGCTGTTGTTTTATTTGCACTTTCCCTCTCTTGCTCTTTCAGCTAGATTAGCATTAATAATTGCGGCAAACGAATGACGTGTTTTTTACCTTGCCGGTCGAAATGTTTCTACTGCTAGATTGTTGACAACATAATACTCATAGTTGCGCACGGCAACTTGAACTATGGCTAGCGAGCTGAGATCTTCATACATTCCTTCACACAGCACCTTAATCTAATCGCTCCATACCAAAACACACAACATCTGCTGTCACCTTATGACCTCTAGCCAAAACATCACACTAATCATCCCAATTCCTGACATTCTAAAACTCAACGACACAAACCAACTCAATTGCAACACTCATAATCCAAATCCGATCACAATTGACAGCGCTGACTCATTCAAGATAACCATTCGAATGCCTTGATGGAGGATGTGCTTTGCGTGGAGATACTTGACCAATGCGCAGTCATCCTCGGTCAAGCGAAAAAGTCTGCATCTGAAGTAGATCGTTTTGTGTTAAAATGTTTTGTTTGCATCAAGTTTTGTGTTAAAATGTTAAAACAACAGCTGGACTTACAGCACAGAGATAAGACAAGAACGCAAGCATGGATGAGGTGTTCAACTCTTGTCAAAGATGATTTACGCGTACAACCAGCTAACCGGGCGGCCGGCCAGCCAGTTGACCAGCGCCCTGCTTGGCCGGTCCGCCTACCAGCAGCCAGTTTAAAGTTGCCGCCGAACAATAAAGAGCGTGCAGCGCGCGCCGAGCAATTACGCCGGCCGGCCGGCTGGTGTTCACCAGATAGGTCAATACCAAGTACCCCTAAAGACGCATCAGTATAGGCACTCTCCGGATGGCCTGTTTTAAAAATATAAAAATACCCCTAGGGCGACGCATCAGTATAGCCACGCTCCCTATACCCATGGACAAAAGTGACTTTTAGGGGTCCCTAACAAAAATTTAAATTTTAGCTACTGTATTCGGTTGACTTGATTTTTAGCAAATATCGGAAGTATCATGTTTTTGGCAACATGCCAATTTACCAAAAAATTTTGTGTGCAATATATATAGCCAATGGTTAGTCCAAATAGTATACAAAAGGAAAGTATATACTTCCACACCTTGTAGCGACAGTAACCGAAAAACTGACTTTAGCATCTCCAATTTGGACCGATTCTACGTTGTGAAGAAGCCTACGGGGCCTAACCAACAAACCAATTATGGTAACACACCACCTCCTCTATAAATGTTTAAAGTTTGGGCCCCCTAACAGTGCCAGAGAAATGACGATTTCCGTAAACATCCGAAAATCGTGCTCTCGGCGATTTCCCAGTAGTACTGTAGTGGGTGAATTCCGGAAATATTTCGGTTTCAAACATTCCTTGTATAGGACTTCCAAATGAGCCATAAAAAGTGGGGCCAGATATGGCTGTGTGCCACCCATCGTACCGGACTTATAAAATGGCTCTTAACTTTTTATCCGTTTCTTAGTTTCTCGATTTTTCGGGGTCACATGCCACTGCCTGACTTGAGCGATAGCGGAGAGAAAGAAGAGCGGAAGGAGCGTTGTCTTCAGCAGTTCGCCTACTTCAACTCTGACTCGCCTGCAGCTGTAAAGTTAGCACCTGTGGTAACGAAGAAGAAGAAATCGGAGCTGAAGCGGCTTTTCGCGAGCCAGCGAGCTCACTTCGTACATTCACCTCTTCTTGTTCCTGTTGCAACCAAAGGTAAATCTAAATATTCAGTTCAAACTGTCCGCCTCTCGATCTGCAGGTTAGGACGGAGTTTTAAAAAATGCAACCGACGCTCCGACGCTCCCGACTCAGTTGGAAGGAGAGACGGCGAAGCGTGGAGCGTCGAGTGGGACTAAAGTGGTGATTAGATAGAAAGGCAGATGAGACCGGATGTCAGCATGGTCACCGACGCCTCGAGGGCATGGATTTTTGTTTAGTTTGTTGTATTTCAAACGAAATTCCATGCGACTAATCGACAGCAACAGTCAGCAGAAATCGGCAGTACCGTGGCTCTCTTCAGAAATGGCCAAGCAGAAGAAAGCCAAAACTCCCAAGAAGAAGAAGACTGCAACTTCCTCCGCCAAGTCGACGCCGGCCGAATCCGGCCCCCAGCAGAACGGAGCCCTGCCCGACGGAGTCTGTCCTGCCGAAATACGACAGTAAAGGGTAGGGGTGGCTCGCTGGCCGGCAAGCCGTAATTATGCACCGCTATTGTTATGTTAATCGGGCCGGCCGGCTGAGCCTTCTATTGATCGGCCGGTCAGTAATTATACTTGCTGCATGAAAGAATGAGGAGAACGCGTTTAACAAGGTTATGCTGGAGCCTTCTATTGATCGGTGGCCGGCCTGCCTGACCGGTAATTATGCTTGCTGCATGAAAGAATGAAGAGAACGCCATTTTAACAAGGTAATTTTCACTTTGAGTCAGCACTCAGAGAATATTAGAACACATAGAATAATAACATTGCTATCTCACCCAAAGAATATAAAAACACAGAATAACATTGCTTTTTCAACACCCGTAGAATATAAGAACACAGAACCGCAGTATTATAAGAACTAACAACATTGTTACTATTGCGCGCTGGCGTTTATGTGACGGAAGCAACTAATTAGCTGTTTTTTGAAGTTTCTGTCTGGGTTTGACCGCAGCCGTGCAGTGTTGGCATTTGTAGATTTCTTTGTTAGCAGTTGAACTCGCACACAGGCTATGCTGCCAGCCATCGCACTCACTGCACTGAATCCAGTCGATTTCAGTGTCCTCTCCTTCATCATTGTCATTGAGGCAGACTGTACAGCGAGAGGGAACTAGCTGCTGCATTCTTTCTTGGGCCGCTCCTACCATCTCCGCGTCTGCTTCCATCCATGCTGCCGGCCTACGTGGCTTTGCTCTTCTGCGAAATTGGGGAGCCTGGGGTATTAGTCTACTGTTCGCAGCGATGGTAGGACGCTGAGGATCAGCCTAAAGCCTGCGAGCTAAGTATTAAATACAAAGACAACGGCTTAAATAATAACCGAGAACTGAGCAGCTGATTGTCTGCTGAACCCTCCTATAATTGTTCGGTGTAGAGTATAAGACACGTATTCTATTTGCAATATTTACCATCTGTAGCTACAGTCTTTTGCCACTCTTTGAAAGCTGTGTAGCCGTCAAATTTCTTGTTCGAGAAAGGGCTAACAGCGATCTCATGTTTAGCGATCAGGTGCTCACATAACAGACGTCTGCTGGCCAGTTTTTCTTCTAAACACAGCCACTTTGTCTGTGTTTTAAGCTATTCCACTACACTGTACCCATTACAATCTCGCATACTAAACTACGTACAGTACTGGTTATCTTACCGCATTCTCCACATGTAACCTTCCAGTGATCATTGTTTCTCTCTTTGTCTGGATGCGCTCTCACTAAATGATTGTTCAGTCCTCGTTTTCAGGCAAAGTTCTTCTCACAGTGCGGACACTGTTTACGCTCAGAAGCTGAAGCCATCACACATAACCACCGCCAGATAGGACAACAATGAGAGCATACCTCGCTTGTAATGTCGCCGGAAATATCACTGCCTGGAGAACGAGAACCGGAAGCTTAGTAGCCTGTAGCCTCAGAAGGAATACGTTTGTAGCGGCCGCCGATCAATAGAATAGAAGGCCTTAGCCGGCGGGCTCGATTAACATAACAATAGCGGCGCATAATTACGGCGGCCCATGCTGGCCGGCCAGCGAGCCACCCCTACCCTTTACTGTCGTATCGTCGAAGACGGTAAGTAGTTGTTGTTGATCATCCTGGAACGTGTACTGCCTTTATTTACCCGTCGATTGCCTGGTACGAGTGATTTTTTACACACACACGGCGCTTAGAAATTCCAGGTTTGAAGTCTCTTGAGGAAGGTAGGATAATTAGGGACTTAATTATGGACTACAGGTTAATTAGTGGATTGGTGGATGTGCCGTCTGAATGTTTTTCGAATTTGTGAAAGATCAACGCAGTAGAGGACACAGCCTTAAGATATTTGTTCGTTCGGCTCGTCTTAAAACGACAAAATAGTTCTTTGCTCATAGAATTGTTAAAACATCTGGAACAGTTTGCCTGAGGAAGTTGTAACTGCTAGGTCAGTAAATCAATTTCGATCTATATTGTCAACGGTTGAACTAGATGGATTCTTGATGGGTAGGGAAATAGAAGCCGGTCAAACGGCTCAGCCTGCCCAGTCATTGAGCTAATTTGCTGTTGTATTTAGGGTTCCGACGATATATCGATATCGATATCGAAAAGTCGATATATCGACCCTTTTTCCAATATCGATATCGATATCGCGATATTTCGCATCGATTTTTTTCGATATTTTTTGTGTGGAAAATCAGGAAATAAAACAAAACTGACACGAAGTTTATTTCTCTGGAACAGTAAAAAACAGTTTTTCCTGAACAACTCAGAAATCGATTCTATAGTCAAAACGTAACAGTGGCATGATAGCTCTCAGAAACCTTCTCGCCATTCAGCTTTCAGTATTTTGACTATCCCCAACCCATTTTTCCGGCCCATGTACTGTATGGTTCTTTAATGTCTGCAGCAACACTGAAGATCTGCTCACTCCACACACTTGAAGCAGAAGGGCAGAAGTAGACATGAACTACTAGTATTTCGACTGAGCGGTGGTACATTTTCAAATCCTGAGGGGTACCGCCGGCTGATGAGTGGTTGAAAGGATGGTAAGCAAAAAAGTCCGACTTTTTACTAAAATCAAGGTTTTTGGCATATTTCTCATTAAAATTAGTTAAATACGCTATTCTATTTGAGCTCATTATGCCTAATGAGGGTGGGACATCGGCCTGATGGGTCAACTTTTTCATTGAAGGGGTTCAGAAGGGCTACTACCTTTTCTGCGATTCACTATTAAATTGATATCAGAGCGCTGATTGCATCAGTGCTTGACTGATAAGCAGCGAGAGCAGTTTGCTCTTTCAAATTTTCACATTTTCTTGCATAACTATAAATATCGATATCGATATCGATCGATATTGAACTGAAAATATCGATATCGATATCGAATATCGACAAGTTTTGATATCGTCGGAACACTAGTTGTATTATTACTCGACCAATTTCTAATAAACAATCATTCATACATTCATTCATCCTAACCGGACAGACAAAGAAACAGACGCCTTTCGATAAATTCTTTACTCAGCTCAGCTCTGACATCTATGGTCCACCCTTGGCTTAGTCATCAATCCAGTCAATTGTGTAACTAAAATTAATATGGTGTCCATATAGGGGCCGAAGACAATGAGGGGGCCTGAAATCGTCTCCGGAAGGTCGATTTTCCAGAAAGGGGCAAAAATCGCTGTAAAATTACTAATTTTCTTAAAAACGCCAAACGTTTTCCCCTCGGGGCGGATTAGGAGGAAGGGAGCTTGGACGACCGAGGAAGGGGTTTTGGCCTGCAAGTGGGTAGGACCCATACATGGGCAGGGGGGGGGTAAGGGGGGTATACCCCTCCCCCTCGGCCGGCCATACCCCCCTCGGACGTCCATACCACCCCCTCGGCCACCCCACCCCCCCCCTCGGCCACCCACCCCCCCAGGAAATTTTCGCTTATTTAAGGCAAAATAGGCGTTTTTTGGCCTTTTTGGGGGGGACCCCCCCCCCCCCCCCCGAGGTCTCAACCCCCACCCCCCCCCCTCCGGATTTTTCCGGCCCATGTATGGTAGGACCCCGGGCCCATGTACCGGCGCCGTATAAATATAACAACGGTTCTAATCCGATTTTAACTGTCTTTCAGTCCATGTCAGCGGTTTTAGCGATTTTTTGTACTCGCAAGCCAACTGGCCTAGGACTCCACAAACTTGTCCGGATGATCTGTAATAATGTAAAATCTTTGCGAAAGGTCTGTCTAAGCTGCGGGTGCTACTCCTATCTGTGCCAGTTTTAAGCGACCGATGCATAATTGCAGGACAAATTAGGTTGCTTTTATTCACATGCGCATTTGGTAACCTTTTTTGCGAAATCTCTGACAACTCACGCCCCTACATATTTGTTTGGCTCAAGTTTTTCATTAACCAGTGTGTAGCTCAAACAAAGAGACGTGTCTATAAGAAAAACGCGTTCTTTTCTTGTTTGATTCTTCGCCAGCATAGCAACAAAGATAATATCCGGCTGGGTTAGAAGAGATTATTGAAAGTGTGCCGCTAAAGTTACAATAAAGCTTACTCAACAGTTGAGAATGGTTTTTTCAGTCGGTTCTTTCTGTATCACCGTTCTATGTTGTTTGCAGCCCTGGACACAATAGCAGCCGGTCCGACGGCAGACTGTCGGCACGCTAAGAAGGGCGTCAACTTGCCTACTGTGCGGAAAAGACTGAAAAGCAAGACAATTGGTGTTTGCGAGGTAATTCTTCTTTCGTTTCCTTTCTCATCCGCTGTGGTAGATTAGAAACTATTTGGCTCTAGCATAAGCTTCATGTTTGTTGGCATTTTTGACGATTTTAAACGACGCCTTTAGTGTTAGGAGGCTGAGGCGAGGTATTTACTTTCTTGCAAATAAACCTCATTGTATCTAATCTACCGGATTTAGCTAGCGCCGTTTTTTGTTTTATCCGTTTAATTGGTTTGTCTGTAATTGTAGGAGTGTTTCAAGCAGAGCAAGGGGACAGAGGAGGATGCGGTCTGGCTGTGTCTGTGTTGTGGGCACCAGGGCTGCGGCCGGTACTCAGAGCTGCAGCATGCACTCGGTCACTTCAGCGAAAACAACAAAACCGGCAGTCACCCTCTCGCACTGCAGCCGCTCTCTAAACTGGTTTGGTCAGTCCACTGCTTTTCTATTTAAATCCACCACCTCTCCTTCTCTGCTCTCTGCCATCCATACCAGCAAGTTCGGGCCGGCCAGGGGGAGTTGAGCAGACATGGACAAAGGGGGGGCTGACTGGAGTTGGGGCCCCTCAACCGGCCGCTACCCCCTAAGGAATTTTTTCGAAGAATTTTGTATAGAAAATTATGATAAAAATATTTCTGGATTAGGTGTAAATGAGCTAGAATAGCTTATTTTAACCTATTTTAATGAAAAATAAGCCAAGAAACCCTTTATTTTAGCGAAAAATCGGATGGCTGACCACCCCTCAGCCCCTCCTACCACGTCAAGCCCCCTCAGGAATTAAAAATTCTCCACCTCAGCCGAAATGCTAGCCCATGTCTGGAGGGGAGTATGGGCTTTTCGTCAGGAGATGTCCACGACGGTTTCGCCCAGACACTGGGTCCAAAATTTTAGAAATCTCGAAAACGCCTGTAAGTGGAACGGTGGTTTTAGCACAAAAATCACTATTTTCAGCATTGGGAAAATCAGGAAAGGCGGAATTTTTGGGTCTGAAATTGCAAAAACTCGCAAAATTTTGCTCAAAAAATTGCTGGCTAGAAAAATCGGAGGGGTGGTCGGAAAGATCGTCTTTGGGGTCTCATCGGGGGTGGTGTCGGGCCTAAGTCGGGTGGAAGGGAGACCCCTGTTACATGTATGGTTGCCGGATTGTAACGGTACTGCCAGTGGCAAACGCACCGTTTTTGGTAAAAGTGTGGTTTGTCCACTGCTCAATCAGGACAGGAAAATTTAGAAAAATTAGCATAAATAATCTTTGGTTTCTCGTACTTGTTGTTTTGTCGACTTTTTTCCTCCTCAATTAGAAATGGGCGCGCTACTGGGCAGACTGCTAGGTGAGGAGTGAATGTCTGAAGTGTACTTACTGCAGGTGCTACGAGTGCGATTCTGAGGTGTCATTAGAAGCCAACAGCAAGCTGAAGGAGGCCGTGACTCAGTTGGCTCCCGAGGTCGGTGGCAGTCAGCGGTGGCTTCCCCTACACGAAGCTGACTGCTTCGTTGTCCTTCGACCAACCGACCGTCGACAAACAGAAGTGGTCGGCCAAGAAAGCAAAGAGTCTGCCGACGCCGAGGAGCTGGTAAAATTAAGGTTGGCTATTTAGCAGTCGCACTGATGTTGGTTTGTTGGTTGGTTTAGGGGTTAAATAATCTGGGCATCACTTTTTTCTTCAACTAGGTGCTTCAAAATCTGGCGCAGACCGACGAACTGCGGTCGGTGTTGGTGGAGCGCCACGCCAACTCCCGCTTAACTCTTCTGCCCAGCTCATCTGCGGTAATCGCCTCTTTTTATTATTCGACGACACTAAATGCAACATGTGCCGGAAGCTCTGGCTGCCGCTTTTCTGCTCAAGTAACGGACGTGACGTACCCTAACCTAGTTAGGACAGTAACTGCCACCGGTCTTGTGTAGAGAGACGCACTTCTAATACGCGCACAGTGTTTTTTGTGTGCTAGGCATACATGTAACTGTGGGTCTGCCTGCCCACCCCCTCGATTTTAGGCCAGATCCCCCGAGACGGTTTTCCGACCCCACCCTCCGATTTTCCTGGCAATAATTTTTGGCTCAACATTTGCTGCCAAAATCGCCTCTAAAACAACGTTTTTTAGCTTGTTTCAGCCCAAATTAGCGATTTTTTACGCTTTTTAGCCATACATGTTAATCAGGAACAGGTCATCCGCCGAAGGGGGAGGGGGTTGGGAGGTCTGGCGCCGGCCGGGGGTCTGAGCAAAATCTAGGGAGGGCTATTGGATACTAAAAACGCTAAAAAATCGCAATTTTTTTTGGCTAAAGATCGCCAAAAATCGCTAATTTGGGCTGAAATTCAGCTAAAAAGTGCTGTTTTGTTGACGATTTTGGCAATTTTTTGTCTGAAATTGTAAAATTGCAAAAATTTGTTCAAAAATTTACTTACGAAAAAATCGGAGGTAGGCGGCGAAATCGTCTCGGGGGAGGGGTCTGGCCTAAGTCGGATGGGGGGTAGACCCCGGTTATGGTGCATGTTTCCTTGTAGGTTGTTTTCGTGTAGTTAGTAGAGTGCGTCCTCAGAAATTTGCGTAACCGCTTCCGCTCTCTTTTCTTGCGTTCGTGTTGTGCGGTGTGGCTGCTTGTGCCTCTAGTAAAACGTTCGGTTGGTGCAGACGACCGGTTACTTACTAACCTGACATAGATTGAGTTGCAGGACCAACCACCGTTGGAGAAGTTGTCGGTGGAGTGCGAGATGAAGGACGACCCTCTGACTTCGAGTTTGATGGAGTTTCTGCATACATTCCACAACAGCAGCAGACAAGCTACCTTCAGTCCTGGCAGCGTCCTCCAACCAAGTGACCCGCAAGTACGTTTTTCGGTCAGCTCCTGACCTGCTTTCTTTTACAGGTCAGAATCAGAATTTATTCAGTCTAGCTAGCACAAATAAGGCCGAGAATCGACCGGACTGCGGAAAGTTGCAATAAAAACGATAGTAAGCGTGTTTACCTTGGCATCGGAGATGGGTAGAGAGAGATCGAGAAAGGATTCCAAGAGGACTGACAGATGACCGCACTCTGGCTCGATCACTTGTAGTAGCTGACCACCGAACACTTGGTCCACACACGACAGAGGGGCGGCGTTGTAGTAAGCTGCAATCACTCCTACCAACTCAACACTAATTATTATGCAACAGTCCTCAGCCGAAGGGTGGGGCTAGGTCGGGTAATCGAACGCTGCTAAGATTAGTTTTTGGTCTAAAATCGAGCCACATAGAGCATCACCATGAGTGAACCGGTAACACGTTCAAACTGAATAAAACCGGACGTACAGGTGTGTCTCGCGATAAGGGTCAAACTTTGCTGGTTAGCGGCGCCAGACGACGTGAACGGATTTGAAACAAATTTCACGCAGCTATTGCGTCTGGAGTAACTTTCATTTCTGCCAAATTTCAGCTATCTCCGTTGCTTAAAACATCAGTTGCGCTTAGCTACAGATATTTTGTGCGATTTCCCTGATTTCAAGCTTGTATCTGCAGTGCCAGCGAGCTCAGCTAAAGAAATATAAAGGTGTAGGAAGTAAAATTGCTTAAAAACTAGTGTGTGAGCTCTGCAAGTGATAAACAGTGGCCAAAAAGATCGACTCAGGCGTCTGGCGGTGTAGACTGCAGTTTCAAGAAAAACAGTTTGTCGGATCCAGAAAGCCGCTGTTTTCCGACCTTCTCGAGCGAGACCACAGCTGTTACAAGCGCTGAACCAAGAGAACCAGATCGTTTAGTGGATTATGTGAGTGGCTTTTGGACCTGAAAGATCTTGACGATCGGTTTCCAGATAAAATCTTCCAGTCTGATGAGGCTCAATTTGAAGGTAGATGGGGGAGCCACTTTGAAAGTCAGTGATATCACGTTCTCCTCAATAAAAACGCTCCCAAATTTGGGAAGCATCCATTCTACCCTTCTCACTATATTTGTGTGCAATTTGGTTGAATTCTGAGAACACAAACTCGAGCCGCTAACGATCAAACTTCCCTTATATACAAATTGCGTAAAAGTAATGAGAAAAGTGCGAAGCGAAATTGCTGCCACAAACGAGACAGTACCTCTAATCAAGCTAGCTTTCTCGGACGGAATGCAGTCTTTCTTGTGGTTTTCCTTGTCGGACACACCGAAATGCTTGCAGATTGCCTGGTGCAGACGCTTATGTTCCTCGCTTCGCAGACCGTCTAACAGGTAGCGCAGAAGCTCATGGCTATCTTGTTGCTGGTAGCCCCGGAACCGCGGCGCTCTAAAAAGGATAGCTTCATTAATTGAAACGGACGAGACTTTTGGCAACCTCATACTATTTTGGTGCGTTTCCTACCTCAACTTTACCAAATATCGGACCGTAAAAATGCTTAGCTATGTTAATAAAGGCAGACGATCCGCAGGTGGCGGTCGATTTAAAAATAGAGTGCCTTATTATGTAGCTTCTAGGCCAAACAAATTCTGATTCTGACCTTGCAAAAGAAAGCAGGTCAGGAGCTGACCGAAAAACGTACTTGCGGGTCACTTGGTTGAGGACGCTGCCAGGACTGAAGGTAGCTTGTCTGCTGCTGTTGTGGAATGTATGCAGAAACTCCATCAAACTCGAAGTCAGAGGGTCGTCCTTCATCTCGCACTCCACCGACAACTTCTCCAACGGTGGTTGGTCCTGCAACTCAATCTATGTCGGGTTGGTAAGTAACCGGTCGTCTGCACCAACCGAACGTTTTACTAGAGGCACAAGCAGCCACACCGCACAACACGAACGCGAAAAGAGAGCGGAAGCGGTTACGCAAATTTCTGAGGACGCACTCTACTAACAACACGAAAACAAGCCTAAGAGCACACATGCACCATAACAGGGGGTCTGCCCCCCATCCGACTTAGGCCAGACCCCTCCCCCGAGACGATTTCGCCGCCCCCCCTCCGATTTTTCTGGCAAGTAAATTTTTGAACAAATTTTTGCAATTTTACAATTTCAGACAAAAAATTGCCAAAATCGTCAGCAAAACAGCACTTTTTAGCTGTATTTCAGCCCAAATTAGCGATTTTTGGCGATCTTTAGCCAAAAAATTGCGATTTTTTAGCGTTTTTAGTATCCAATAGCCCTCCCTAGGATTTTGGCTCAGACCCCCCGGCCGGCGCCAGACCTCCCAACCCCCCTCCCCCTTCGGCGGATGACCTGTTCCTGTTACATGTATGGCTAAAAAGCGTAAAAAATCGCTAATTTGGGCTGAAACAAGCTAAAAAACGTTGTTTTAGAGGCGATTTTGGCAGCAAATGTTGAGCCAAAAAATTACTTGCCAGGAAAATCGGAGGGTGGGGGTCGGAAAAACCGTCTCGGGGGATCTGGCCTAAATCGAGTGGGGTGGGCAGGCAGACCCACAGTTACATGTATGCCTAGCACACAAAAAACACTGTGCGCGTATTAGAAGTGCGTCTCTCTACACAAGACCGGTGGCAGTTACTGTCCTAACTAGGTTAGGGTACGTCACGTCCGTTACTTGAGCAGAAAAGCGGCAGCCAGAGCTTCCGGCACATGTTGCATTTAGTGTCGTCGAATAATAAATAAGAGGCGATTACCGCAGATGAGCTGGGCAGAAGAGTTAAGCGGGAGTTGGCGTGGCGCTCCACCAACACCGACCGCAGTTCGTAGGTCTGCGCCAGATTTTGAAGCACCGAGTTGAAGAAACAAGTGTTGCCCAGATTATTTAACCCCTAAACCAACCAACAAACAAACATCAGTGCGACTGCTAAATAGCCAACCTTAATTTTGACCAGCTCCTCGGCGTCGGCAGACTCTTTGCTTTTCTTGGCCGACCACTTCTGTTTGTCGACGGTCGGTTGGTCGAAGGACAACGAAGCAGTCAGCTTCGTTGTAGGGGAAGCCACCGTCTGACTGCCACCGACCTCGGGAGCCAACTGAGTCACGGCCTCCTTCAGCTTGCTGTTGGCTTCTAATGACACCTCAGAATCGCACTCGTAGCACCTGCAGTAAGTACACTTCAGACATTCACTCCTCACCTAGCAGTCTGCCCAGTAGCGCGCCCATTTCTAATTGAGGAGGAAAAAAGTCGACAAAACAACAAGTACGAGAAACCAATAGATTATTTATGCTAATTTTTCTAAATTTTCCTGTCCTGATTGAGCAGTGGACAAACCACACTTTTTACCAAAACGGTGCGTTTGCCACTGGCAGTACCGTTACAATCCGGCAACCATACATGTAACAGGGGGTCTCCCTTCCACCCGACTTAGGCCTGACACCACCCCCGATGAGACCCCCAAAGACGATCTTTCCGACCACCCCTCCGATTTTTCTAGCCAGCAATTTTTTGAGCAAAATTTTGCGAGTTTTTGCAATTTCAGACCCAAAAATTCCGCCTTTCCTGATTTTCCCAATGCTGAAAATAGTGATTTTTGTGCTAAAACCACCGTTCCACTTACAGGCGTTTTCGAGATTTCTAAAATTTTGGACCCAGTGTCTGGGCGAAACCGTCGTGGACATCTCCTGACGAAAAGCCCATACTCCCCTCCAGACATGGGCTAGCATTTCGGCTGAGGTGGTAGAATTTTTAATTCCTGAGGGGGCTTGACGTGGTAGGAGGGGCTGAGGGGGTGGTCAGCCATCCGATTTTTCGCTAAAATAAAGGGTTTCTTGGCTTATTTTTCATTAAAATAGGTTAAAATAAGCTATTCTAGCTCATTTACACCTAATCCAGAAATATTTTTATCATAATTTTCTATACAAAATTCTTCGAAAAAATTCCTTAGGGGGTAGCGGCCGGTTGAGGGGCCCCAACTCCAGTCAGCCCCCCCTTTGTCCATGTCTGCTCAACTCCCCCTGGCCGGCCCGAACTTGCTGGTATGGATGGCAGAGAGCAGAGAAGGAGAGGTGGTGGATTTAAATAGAAAAGCAGTGGACTGACCAAACCAGTTTAGAGAGCGGCTGCAGTGCGAGAGGGTGACTGCCGGTTTTGTTGTTTTCGCTGAAGTGACCGAGTGCATGCTGCAGCTCTGAGTACCGGCCGCAGCCCTGGTGCCCACAACACAGACACAGCCAGACCGCATCCTCCTCTGTCCCCTTGCTCTGCTTGAAACACTCCTACAATTACAGACAAACCAATTAAACGGATAAAACAAAAAACGGCGCTAGCTAAATCCGGTAGATTAGATACAATGAGGTTTATTTGCAAGAAAGTAAATACCTCGCCTCAGCCTCCTAACACTAAAGGCGTCGTTTAAAATCGTCAAAAATGCCAACAAACATGAAGCTTATGCTAGAGCCAAATAGTTTCTAATCTACCACAGCGGATGAGAAAGGAAACGAAAGAAGAATTACCTCGCAAACACCAATTGTCTTGCTTTTCAGTCTTTTCCGCACAGTAGGCAAGTTGACGCCCTTCTTAGCGTGCCGACAGTCTGCCGTCGGACCGGCTGCTATTGTGTCCAGGGCTGCAAACAACATAGAACGGTGATACAGAAAGAACCGACTGAAAAAACCATTCTCAACTGTTGAGTAAGCTTTATTGTAACTTTAGCGGCACACTTTCAATAATCTCTTCTAACCCAGCCGGATATTATCTTTGTTGCTATGCTGGCGAAGAATCAAACAAGAAAAGAACGCGTTTTTCTTATAGACACGTCTCTTTGTTTGAGCTACACACTGGTTAATGAAAAACTGAGCCAAACAAATATGTAGGGGCGTGAGTTGTCAGAGATTTCGCAAAAAAGGTTACCAAATGCGCATGTGAATAAAGCAACCTAATTTGTCCTGCAATTATGCATCGGTCGCTTAAAACTGGCACAGATAGGAGTAGCACCCGCAGCTAGACAGACCTTTCGCAAAGATTTTACATTATTACAGATCATCCGGACAAGTTTGTGGAGTCCTAGGCCAGTTGGCTTGCGAGTACAAAAAATCGCTAAAACCGCTGACATGGACTGAAAGACAGTTAAAATCGGATTAGAACCGTTGTTATATTTATACGGCGCCGGTACATGGGCCCGGGGTCCTACCATACATGGGCCGGAAAAATCCGGAGGGGGGTGGGGTTGAGACCTCGGGGGGGGGGGGGGTCCCCCGAAAAGGCCAAAAAACGCCTATTTTTGCCTTAAATAAGCGAAAATTTCCTGGGGGGGGGGTGGCCGAGGGGGGTGGGGTGGCCGAGGGTGGTATGGACGTCCGAGGGGGGTATGGCCGGCCGAGGGGGGAGGGGTATACTCCCCTTACCCCCCCCCCTGCCCATGTATGGGTCCCTACCCACTCGTAGGCCAAAACCCCTTCCTCGGTCGTCCAAGCTCCCTTCCCTCCTAATCCGCCCTCCGAGGGGAAAACGTTTGGCGTTTTTAAGAAAATTAGTAATTTTACAGCGATTTTTGCCCCTTTCTGGAAAATCGATCCTTCCGGAGACGATTTCAGGCCCCCTCATTGTCTTCGGCCCCTATATGGACACATATTATTTTAGTTACACAATTGACTGGATTGATGACTAAGCCAAGGGTGGACCATAGATGTCAGAGCTGAGCTGAGTAAAGAATTTTCGAAAGGCGTCTGTTTCTTTGTCTGTGGTTAGGATGAATAATTATGAATGATTGTTTTTAGAAATTGGTCGAGTAATATCAACTAGTGTTCCGACGATATCAAAACTTTCGATATCGATATCATATGATATTTTCAGTTAATATCATGATTCATTGATTTTATAGTTATGCAAGAAAATTGAAAATTTGAAAGAGAAACTGCTCTGCTGCTTATCGTAGCACTATAATCAGGCTCTGATATAATTTATAGTGTCAGAAAGGTAGTGCCCTTCTGAACCCCTTCAATGAAAAGTTACCCATAGGCCGATGTCCACCCTCATTAGGTAATAGCTCAAATAGAATAGGTTTTAACTAATTTAATAGAAATTCCAAAAACCTTGATTTTAGTAAAGTCGGACTTTTTTTGCTTACCATCCTTTCAACCACTATCAGCCGGGTCGATTTGAAATTCACCGTAGTCGATCTGTAGTTTTCTCTTTGCCCTTTGCTTCAAGTGTGTGGAGTAGAGATCTTCAGTGTGTAGACATAAAGAACATACAGTACATGGGCCGGAAAAATGGGTTGGGGATAGTCAAAATTAAAGTGAATGGCGAGAAGGTTTCTGAGAGCTATCATGCCACTTTACGTTTGACTATAGAATCATTTTGAGTTGTCCAGGAAAACTTTTTTATGTTCCAGAGAAATAATTCGTTCATTTTGTTTTATTTCCTGATTTTCCACACAAAAATATCGAAAAATCGATGCGAAATATCGCGATATCGATATCGATATTGGAAAAGGGTCGATATATCGACTTTTCGATATCGATATCGATTTGTCGGAACCCTAAATACAACACAAATTAGCTCAATGACTGGGCAGGCGAGCCGTTTGCCGGCTTCTATTTCCCTACCCCAAGATATTGTTCAACCTTGAATATAGATCGAATGATTTACGAAAGTTACAACTTCCCAGAAATGTCAGATTTTTAACAATTTATAGCAAAGAACTATTTTGTCGTTTTAAGACGAGCCGAACGAACAATATCTTAAGGCTGTGTCCTCTCTGCGTTGATCTTCACAAATTCGAAAAACATTCAGACGGCACATCCACCATCCACTATTAACTTAGTCCATAATTAAGTCCCTAATTATCCTACCTTCCTCAAGAGACTTCAAACCTGGAATTTCTAAGCGCCGTGTGTGTAAAAAATCACTGTACCAGGAATCGACGGGTAAATAAAGGCAGTACACGTTCCAGGATGATACAACAACTACTTACCGTCTTCGACGATACGACAGTAAAGGGTAGGGGTGGCTCGCTGGCCGGCCAGCATGGGCCGCCGTATTATGCGCCGCTATTGTTATGTTAATCGAGCCCGCCGGCTAAGGCCTTCTATTCTATTGATCGGCGGCCGCTACAAACGTTTCCTTCTGAGGCTAAGGCTACTAAGCTTCCGGTTCTCGTTCTCCAGGCAGTGATATTTCCGGCGACATTACAAGCGAGGTATGCTCTCATTGTTGTCCTATCTGGCGGTGGTTATGTGTGATGGCTTCAGCTTCTGAGCGTAAACAGTGTCCGCACTGTGAGAAGAACTTTGCCTGAAAACGAGGACTGAACAATCATTTAGTGAGAGCGCATCCAGACAAAGAGAGAAACAATGATCACTGGAAGGTTACATGTGGAGAATGCGGTAAGATAACCAGTACTGTACGTAGTTTAGTATGCGAGATTGTAATGGGTACAGTGTAGTGGAATAGCTTAAAACACAGACAAAGTGGCTGTGTTTAGAAGAAAAACTGGCCAGCAGACGTCTGTTATGTGAGCACCTGATCGCTAAACATGAGATCGCTGTTAGCCCTTTCTCGAACAAGAAATTTGACGGCTACACAGCTTTCAAAGAGTGGCAAAAGACTGTAGCTACAGATGGTAAATATTGCAAATAGAATACGTGTCTTATACTCTACACCGAACAATTATAGGAGGGTTCAGCAGACAATCAGCTGCTCAGTTCTCGGTTATTATTTAAGCCGTTGTCTTTGTATTTAATACTTAGCTCGCAGGCTTTAGGCTGATCCTCAGCGTCCTACCATCGCTGCGAACAGTAGACTAATACCCCAGGCTCCCCAATTTCGCAGAAGAGCAAAGCCACGTAGGCCGGCAGCATGGATGGAAGCAGACGCGGAGATGGTAGGAGCGGCCCAAGAAAGAATGCAGCAGCTAGTTCCCTCTCGCTGTACAGTCTGCCTCAATGACAATGATGAAGGAGAGGACACTGAAATCGACTGGATTCAGTGCAGTGAGTGCGATGGCTGGCAGCATAGCCTGTGTGCGAGTTCAACTGCTAACAAAGAAATCTACAAATGCCAACACTGCACGGCTGCGGTCAAACCCAGACAGAAACTTCAAAAAACAGCTAATTAGTTGCTTCCGTCACATAAACGCCAGCGCGCAATAGTAACAATGTTGTTAGTTCTTATAATACTGCGGTTCTGTGTTCTTATATTCTACGGGTGTTGAAAAAGCAATGTTATTCTGTGTTTTTATATTCTTTGGGTGAGATAGCAATGTTATTATTCTATGTGTTCTAATATTCTCTGAGTGCTGACTCAAAGTGAAAATTACCTTGTTAAAATGGCGTTCTCTTCATTCTTTCATGCAGCAAGCATAATTACCGGTCAGGCAGGCCGGCCACCGATCAATAGAAGGCTCCAGCATAACCTTGTTAAACGCGTTCTCCTCATTCTTTCATGCAGCAAGTATAATTACTGACCGGCCGATCAATAGAAGGCTCAGCCGGCCGGCCCGATTAACATAACAATAGCGGTGCATAATTACGGCTTGCCGGCCAGCGAGCCACCCCTACCCTTTACTGTCGTATTTCGGCAGGACAGACTCCGTCGGGCAGGGCTCCGTTCTGCTGGGGGCCGGATTCGGCCGGCGTCGACTTGGCGGAGGAAGTTGCAGTCTTCTTCTTCTTGGGAGTTTTGGCTTTCTTCTGCTTGGCCATTTCTGAAGAGAGCCACGGTACTGCCGATTTCTGCTGACTGTTGCTGTCGATTAGTCGCATGGAATTTCGTTTGAAATACAACAAACTAAACAAAAATCCATGCCCTCGAGGCGTCGGTGACCATGCTGACATCCGGTCTCATCTGCCTTTCTATCTAATCACCACTTTAGTCCCACTCGACGCTCCACGCTTCGCCGTCTCTCCTTCCAACTGAGTCGGGAGCGTCGGAGCGTCGGTTGCATTTTTAAAACTCCGTCCTAACCTGCAGATCGAGAGGCGGACAGTTTGAACTGAATATTTAGATTTACCTTTGGTTGCAACAGGAACAAGAAGAGGTGAATGTACGAAGTGAGCTCGCTGGCTCGCGAAAAGCCGCTTCAGCTCCGATTTCTTCTTCTTCGTTACCACAGGTGCTAACTTTACAGCTGCAGGCGAGTCAGAGTTGAAGTAGGCGAACTGCTGAAGACAACGCTCCTTCCGCTCTTCTTTCTCTCCGCTATCGCTCAAGTCAGGCAGTGGCATGTGACCCCGAAAAATCGAGAAACTAAGAAACGGATAAAAAGTTAAGAGCCATTTTATAAGTCCGGTACGATGGGTGGCACACAGCCATATCTGGCCCCACTTTTTATGGCTCATTTGGAAGTCCTATACAAGGAATGTTTGAAACCGAAATATTTCCGGAATTCACCCACTACAGTACTACTGGGAAATCGCCGAGAGCACGATTTTCGGATGTTTACGGAAATCGTCATTTCTCTGGCACTGTTAGGGGGCCCAAACTTTAAACATTTATAGAGGAGGTGGTGTGTTACCATAATTGGTTTGTTGGTTAGGCCCCGTAGGCTTCTTCACAACGTAGAATCGGTCCAAATTGGAGATGCTAAAGTCAGTTTTTCGGTTACTGTCGCTACAAGGTGTGGAAGTATATACTTTCCTTTTGTATACTATTTGGACTAACCATTGGCTATATATATTGCACACAAAATTTTTTGGTAAATTGGCATGTTGCCAAAAACATGATACTTCCGATATTTGCTAAAAATCAAGTCAACCGAATACAGTAGCTAAAATTTAAATTTTTGTTAGGGACCCCTAAAAGTCACTTTTGTCCATGGGTATAGGGAGCGTGGCTATACTGATGCGTCGCCCTAGGGGTATTTTTATATTTTTAAAACAGGCCATCCGGAGAGTGCCTATACTGATGCGTCTTTAGGGGTACTTGGTATTGACCTATCTGGTGAACACCAGCCGGCCGGCCGGCGTAATTGCTCGGCGCGCGCTGCACGCTCTTTATTGTTCGGCGGCAACTTTAAACTGGCTGCTGGTAGGCGGACCGGCCAAGCAGGGCGCTGGTCAACTGGCTGGCCGGCCGCCCGGTTAGCTGGTTGTACGTAAATCATCTTTGACAAGAGTTGAACACCTCATCCATGCTTGCGTTCTTGTCTTATCTCTGTGCTGTAAGTCCAGCTGTTGTTTTAACATTTTAACACAAAACTTGATGCAAACAAAACATTTTAACACAAAACGATCTACTTGATGCAGACTTTTTTCGCTTGACCGAGGATGACTGCGCATTGGTCAAGTATCTCCAGCAGTTTCACATCCTTCCAATCAAAAGGCATTCGAATTGGTTATTCGAATGGTCAGCGCTGTCAATTGTGATCGGATTTGGATTATGAGTGTTGCAATTGAGTTGGTTTGTGTCGTGTGAGTTTTAGAATGTCAGGAATTGGGATGATTAGTGTGATGTTTTGGCTAGAGGTCGGTACAGCAGATGTTGTGTGTTTTGGTGATGGAGCGATTAGATTAAGGTGCTGTGTGAAGGAATGTATGAAGATCTCAGCTCGGCGGCTGGTAGCTCGGCGGTCGTGTCAAGTTGGTGCGCAACATGAGTATTATGTTGTCAACAATCTAGCAGTAGAAACATTTCGACCGGCAAGGTAAAAAACACGTCATTCGTTTGCCGCAATTATTAATGCTAATCTAGCTGAAAGAGCAAGAGAGGGAAAGTGCAAATAAAACAACAGCTCGGCTGACAGTACAGAGACAAGACAAGACAAGAGCGCAAGCATGGATGAGGTGTTCAACTCTTGTCAAAGATGATTTACGTACAACCAGCTGACCGGGCGGCTGGCCAGCCAGTTGACCAGCGCCCTGCTTGGCCGGTCCGCCTACCAGCAGCCAGTTTAAAGTTGCCGCCGAACAATAAAGAGCGTGCAGCGCGCGCCGAGCAATTACGCCGGCCGGCCGGCCGGTGTTCACCAGATAGGTCAATACCGGGGTACTTTTATAGGTATTTGGCAAAAAAAGCCCCCCGGGCCGTGCCCTATGCTGATGTAGTGATCATTAGACTCGTCACGCGAAGGGCTTTCAAATTATGTATGACATGACCATTTTGGACGATTTTGAAATTTTGCCAAAAAAATCGATAATCGATATTTATCGATAAAATTTGTTAACTTATAATATTAATTAATCATGATCATTAAAAACAGTAATTTCTGTTTGGGATCGGTTCCTGATTCCCCCCCCAGCTACACCTGATCCTAAAAGATAACGGAAAAACAGAAAAACAACTAAAAGCTAGCTAACATTTGGTCACAGCCGGAGAGTAGGCGGTCGAGCAAACAACAAAGAAAAACGGACTGGCCGGAAACGAGGGGATCTACCAGCAAATCACCAATGAACGCGTGCGAGGCTAAAACAGTTGGAATGGACGGACGCCCAGGTGGCGGTAAATGCAAATAAAGTTAGTTCAGTCGCCGACGGTTTACGAATAGTTTGTACATTCAGAAAAAAGACGTACTTTGCGTAGTTTCCGATTTTACATTCAAAATTTCGTCTTTTTCACTTTTTAACTTTTCTAGTCATAAATTCAGCGATACATACAGCAGAATGAGATGGTGCGAATATCATTTGCAATCAGTCACCAACCGAATTTCTAGAACTTACCTTTGCTAGGCATAGCACGCAAAAATCTCTTGCGTTAATAGGCAAAATGTTTTGATTTGACGATTATGAAAGGTAAAGAAAGTGCAAAAAAGCTCAGCCTGAGATTTATAGAATAAAGCTATTTTTGGACCTGTGTATGTACCGGAGTTTTCCACTTAGTATCCCAGGGGATATAACACGGAAAATCACGTTTCTGAGTGAAAACATTGTCGCCAGTTAATATCCCAGGGATATTAACTGGACAAAGCCATGGGATATTAACTGGAAACAGCATGGGATTTTAACCATAACAATGTTTTATCCAGTGTTGCCAGGTGCTAGCCAGTCCAGTATACTACCACCAGCTCAAAATTATACTACTTTATACTACAATTTTCGAAAATATACTACATTTGCATACTACGCTGTAAAACTGTCAGATCAAAGGTTTTAAAGCATAGAAAACTGTTATGTAATGCAGACAGCAATGGCAGAAGCGTTTTAATTTCGACTCAGCGTTTTTACAGAAGCTAAAGTTTCAATGACTTTTAAACCATCGAAAATTTACGCATTTTGCCAGTTTGTGTATGGTTTACCCATCCCGTTCCCATCAGGAGCAATCGAGTTCAAATTTAGATGAAGCGATTCTATTCTACTTTTAAAAATACATGGGCTGGGGCTTATGGGCCTTACCGACCCCAATCCGGCCAAGTTCCCTCACTACACCGTCCAGCCCCTTATCCCATCCGGCGGAATATTTTGCCGATTCTTATGGAAAATCCGCAATTTAACAGCGATTTTTGGGAAATCGATTCGCCTCCCCCGAGACAATTTCAGGGTCCTCCCTCCAGATTTTTCCGGCTCATGTTTTGTATGTAGGTAAAATTCGTTCCGGTCCCTAAAGCCTAAGGACTCTAGTCCTAAGCCGGAAACCAAGCCAAGCCTCAGTGTAGCCTAGCGCTATTTTTTATGGATGGGATCCAACTTTCCTTTTTCTGTAAGACTATGACATCAAAGTGTATTTTTCTTTTGAAGTCATATTTGGTGAAAATCAATCAAAACAGTTAAAGTTTCAAAGTTTATCTCCGGGTGGGCTGGGCCAATTGCCCGGTTTCATTACTGCCCTACCCTACTGAACCACAACCAGAACTGAAGGCTCAGACGCGTACAGAACAGATTATAACAAATAACACAACAGTTAGAAAAAATTGATTGATTGTTTGGCCAAAAACGAATACAATCATCGATTTAGTATAATTTTTCTCTTAGAGAATAAATGTTTATGTCAATTTGATGTGAAAGAAGAAGAAACCTGCTTTCAAACAGAAAAATATTGACGAGTTTCTTCAAAAATTGGGACCGAAGAGATGACATCTGAAATGTGAATTATACTACATTTTATACTACAAAATCTAAAATTATACTACATTATTATACTACATACTACAGCCGATTTTTCGATACTTTTCGAAGGTCAATTATACTACAGGTAGTATTATCTCTGCAAAGTATTCCCCATCACAATAGGGAATATATTAATAACGTGGGTTTGTTGGTGTCAGTATGCAAGATGTAAAGAATGGGATATCAACTTTAGCTCCAAACCCCAACTAGCCAACAAACCCACCCCGCGCAAAGGCAATCGCCACGGCACTGCTGAATGCGTCTGAGTCGTGTGCATCTTGTCTTGCGCTTATGGCTTACTAACGCCAGTTGTTTTCTGTTCTACGGATCGATTCTAGGTCAAAATGCCCCCGCCATGGATCCACTGAATAAGGGTCCCGACCACCCAGATAGCCAAATCTGAGCCTAAGCCAAACGCTCATGCCGCGGTTGCATTTCGTTTATACATGTGTTGTATGATAGAATAAATGAACAAAATTTTAGATGTTGCACAGGTACCTTACCTATTGCACCATATTAGTACTGAGTCACAAATCTTTTCCATATTTTTATTATTTTGGATTGAAAGAAAAAGCATTTAGTAGGTAAATAGTATACCGCAAAATTATCTTAAAGAAATCAAAAGAATATATGTCAATCTACAGTATAGCCCAAAAAATGTCCACCCCCGTTTTCGAACTTTACTCAAACAATTTGTTCTCAGTCATTCGTTTATCCATTTGGCTCAAATTTTCAGGATTAATTACGAATATAACTGGGTGGATACTGTGCAAGCTTGGTGAGCAAACTACAACCCGTTCTGATTTTATGATGCAAAAACTAAGAATTCTGATGGTCCACAGAAACTTCAAATTTTTCGCTAATTCAAAGAATATGGGTCTGAAATTTGCAGGAATGATTGTTGTTGCCATTGGGCATAACATACTGAGTGGGTAGCCCTATTGAATGAAAGGTGAAAAAGTTAGGCATGTGCAATAGCGTAGCTGGGAATCCAACCCAGCACCTTTGGATTGCCAATCCAGTGCTCTAACCACTAAGCTACACGCCGATGCCAGACTAACAACTTAAACTCAGTATTTGAGAAAGCTAGCCAGTAATGATGAGCGGGTAGAAGCCACAAGCATAAAACTCAAGCTGAACTAGTGTAGCCAAATTGAATGAAAGGTGAAAAACTTAGGCATGTGCAATGGCGTAGCTGGGAATCGAACACAGCATCGTTGTATTACCGGTCCAGTGCTGCAGCTCAAAGGGCTCTAAAATTGGAGAATTTCAAAAACGTGACAAAATGTCACTTTTCTTCATAAAACTGGTGAAATGATGATTCTGAAAATTTTCGATTTTTCAAAAACACTGTGGGGAACGTTTCTATCATGTGCAATAGAGTTCAAATATCACGTCCAAATTCCCAAATTTTGCTCCCATTCGAGCTACACGGCTGCCAACTCAGTATGTTATGCCAATGGCAACACCAATCATTCCTGCAAGTTTCATAACCATAGTCTTTGAAATGCCGAAAGAATTGAAGTTTGCATGGACCACCATAAATCTTAGTTTTTTGGTAATAAAACCGGAACGATTTTGAATTTTCGCACCAAACTAGCGCAGTGCCTACCCAGTTGTATTGTTAATTAATCCTAGAAAGTTGAGCCAAATCGACAAACAAATGACTGAGAACAAATCTGTTGAGTAAAGTTCGAAAATAGGGGTGGACATTTTTTGGCCCATACCATATTTAGTGAGGAACAACATAAATATTTTTATCAATATAAAAGATTGGTTGAAAAGGCACAGTTCCTAATTACAGCTTAAGCACTGACTCTGTATATGGTAAACAGTCTGTAGACCTCCACACCAAATCGCGTTGAGTGTTTTGCAGGACTCCCTCTCATTAAAGCGACATTGCTTTATGTTTTTGCCTAAATAAATTTGGTTGCTTCTGGGCACTAGGCAAGCAGGCAAGTCCATTCATGCTTCTTTAATATGGCCATTGGGACATTGCTTAACTGACTATATTATGCAATCAGTCATACTAATAAAGCAGCAATAATTTTGCCTAAAAGTGATAAATTATAAACAAAGCAATAATCATGCTTCTTTTTTAGGTTATGATGTCCTAAGCTCTGAGCTTAGCCCCATTCTTTCTTGTAGAATGATGTCGTTTATGGAATATCATTCAGTTTATATTATAAGTATACAAATGTTTCAAGGAATTTCAGGCTATGGCGTTCCACTGAAAATTAAGTAGTGCTCTTTAATATCACCTTTGTCTTTCCGTATTTAACCTGTGACAATGCGTTTTTGGGGCAATCCGAGTATTATTATGTCAAGAATTACTTCTTTTCTAGACATAGAATGCATTTGCTTGCAATGAAAACTATGACCAACCATACAGTATGTAGATCGATCTTTGCTGTTCTGTTTTAGCAAGAGAAAATCACTTGTTCTACTAGATGTAACGTTTGGCCAGGGACATACTGTAATCAACTCTGTGGTATCGCTTTTCCATGGAATTGTTTTGCGCAATCGACCTTCAGTGGCAAGCGATGTTCCAATGGTTACCCTACTACTGTTAAGCTAAAGCTATATGGAGGGTAAAGAACGGAATCTCATAAAAAAGATATAGATCTAAATATCTATGCATAGCTATGTTGTCTGGTTGGTCACGACCCTTATTCAACAGCCATCAATCTAAGCTCTGCAAACTCCAAAATCTAGTTCTTTTATTCAATCATAAAATGTACACTGCCTGCATAAACGAAAAACGGTTGAAGCGAGCTGGCTACCGGGGCATGAGCTTAGGCTCAGATTTGGCCATCTGGGTGGTCGGGACCCTTATTCCATGGCATTTTGACCTAGAATCGATCGGTAGAACAGAAAACAACTGGCGTTAGTAAGCCATAAGCGCAAGACAAGATGCACACGACTCAGACGCATTCAGCAGTGCCATGGCGATTGCCTTTGCGCGGGGTGGGTTTGTTGGCTAGTTGGGGTTTGGAGCTAAAGTTGATATCCCATTCTTTACATCTTGCATACTGACACCAACAAACCCACGTTATTAATATATTCCCTATTGTGATGGGGAATACTTTGCAGAGATATCCCTCCCTTTACACGCGACACCATACTCCATGCCATGAGTGAGACAGTTTAGGGAAACCCCTAGCTAACTTCAAAATACAAGAACGTAACAGCACCAGTACTAAGAAACATTTTTCTTGTTTCCCTTGACCCCAATTGTATGCATTTCCATGATGGGATGACTTAACAGCACATCTTGTCTAATTTTTATCATGATGCATGATGGTATGGTACTTCTCACTGAAATACATACTGTCGTTTAAAAGTTTTTGTTTAAATTTTATCACGATGGTACTTCTCACTAAATCACATACTGTCGTTTGAAAAGTTAGCTTAAATTTTACCACTATGCTACCTCTCACTGGATTACATACTGTCGTTTGAAAATTTTTTAAAATTTTTTTCACGATGCTACTTCTCACTGAATCACATACTGTCGTTTGAAAATTTTCTTTCAATTTTGCCACACTGCTACTTCTCGCTGGATTACATACTGTTGTTTGAAAAGTTTTGTTTAAATTTTATCACAATCGTACTTGTGGCTGGATTACATACTGTCGCATAAAAATTTTCCGTCAATTTTACCGCAATGCTACTTCCCCTGGATTACATTACTGTTGTTCGAAAACTTTTGTTTAAATTTTATCACGATGCTACTTCTCACTGGATTACATACCATACATGTAACAGCTCATCCGATGAAGGGGGAGGGGGTTGGGCACTAAAAAACGCTCAAAATTCGAAAAAAAATCGCAATTTTTGGGCTAAAAATCGCCAAAAATCGCTATTTTGGGGTGAAATACAGCTAAAAAGTGCTATTTTGCAGTCGATTTTGGCAATTTTTGTGTCTGAAATTGTTAAAAATTGCAAAAATTTGCTAAAAAAATTACTTGCCAGAAAAATTGGAGGGGGGTCGGCAAAATCACATCGGGGGTAGGGGTCCCCCATCCGGGGGGGTCTGGCCTAATTGGGGTGGGGGCCGACCCTCAGACCCCCTGTTACATGTAAGTTACATACTGTCATTTGAAAAGTTTTGTTTGAATTTTATCACAATGGTACTTCTAACTGAATCACATACTGTCGTTTGAAAATTTTCTATAAAGTTACAGCCATACATGGGCCAGGGGGTAAGGGGGTTTACCCCCCTCGCCTGCCCATACCCCCTTCCCCAGCCCCATACATGTACTAGGGGGGTTTGGGGGGTTACCCCCTGCTGGAAAGGCCAAAACCCCCTCACCCCGCCCCCCGAGACAGGTTAAGGGACACCCCGACCCAAAAAAATACAAGTACTAGTAGTCGCTCCCAGTACTAACAAACTGGCTCATAAATCACTAATTTTTAGCCTAAAATTCGCTTCAAAAGCCTTTGGGAACCGAATTTGGCGTTTCCACTGCTGATATTGAAGAGAAATCGGTGTTTTTGTAAGCCCTTTGTCACTTTTTGCTTGTTTTTTGCTCTAAAACGCTATTTGGCAGATTAAAATTGTGATTTTTAGCGTCCTTACTGAAAAAAACGTGCTAAAAACGCATTTCCAGGCGTTTTGGAGCTTTTTGAATTTTGTGACCGCCACTCTGGGCGACCCCCCTCGACCCCCCACCTGAGGAAACCCCCCCTACCCCCAGGTCGGCCCGGAGCTGTTACATGTATGCCCAGCCCCCTTCCAGAGGGAGAAAATTTTCGCTTATTTAAGACAATATAGGCGTTTTTGGGCTTAAATACAAAAAGCACCCTGTCTTCAAACGGCCATAGGTCAAGTTCAGGAGTAGGTAGACAACTCCACCCATTCTTGCTTTGAAGGGTATAATAAACTAATGTAACCCTGAAGTTTTTAATGATGCCACTCCTTCCCTCGTTCCGCAATAAATTCCGCCAAAATCGAAAAATTGCATCGAAAATAACTCAAAAACCCAAAACACTACAGAAAAACTAAAAGCACCATCAGATTCCCCGTAAAGTGCCGAACATTCTGATATGAAACATAAATCCAAAACACCGAAAAAACATGTAAAAAAACTCGAAAAACTGCAAAAAAATACTAACCCAGACGATTTCGTCCCGCGAACAAAAATTTTTTCAGCTCCTCAATTCAAAACCAATGAATGGATTTCCCTGAAATTTTCAGAAAACGCACAACCCAACAGCCTCTACAACTTCTGCAGAAACCAGCCAGATCGGTTCACACACGCAAATGTTACAGCTAGATAAAGTCGGAAAAAATACAAAACCACCCTATGTTCAAACAGCCATAGCTCATGTTCAGGAGTAGGTGGACAACTCCACCCATTCTTGCATTGAAGACCATAACAACCTAATATAACCCTGGAATTTTCAAAGATACCACTCATTCCCTCGTTGCGCAATTAGTTGCGCAAAAACTGAAAAATTGCATCGAAAATAACTCAAAAACGAAAAACACTACACAAAAACTAAAATCACCATGAGATTTCCCCCAAAATGGCGAACATTTTGATATAAAACACGAACCCAAAAGACCTAAAGAAGCATGCAAAAAACTCGAAAAACTGCTAAAAAAGTGACCCTGAGGATCACCCCCCCTCACAAAAAAATCTTTTTGAAGTCCTAAATCCAAAACGAATGACTCGATTTTCCTGAAAATTTCACAAAAGATAGAACCCAAAAAGTTATATAACGTCTGCAGAAACCAGCCAGATCCGTTCACAAACGCAAAAGTTACAGCTAAAAGAAACACCCAAAAATGACCCCTTTTTGGCACAAAATACGACAAAAATAAAAAACCTGAGCATAATAGAGGAAGCGCATTTTCCGCCCCACCACACGATCTCTAAGAATCTTTATAGACCGCAAATGACCAACAAACCCCCGTGAAGCGCAAACGCGCTTCCCCTGATTATACTACACCTGGCAACACTGGCTTTATCATAGATACAGTATGCATGTGTGAAGAAAATCATTACAAAATTTGACATAAACATTGCCGCCAAGTAATATCCCATGGGATATAAAGCGGAAGAATGGTCCATGTAATATCCCAGTGGGATATTAAGTGGGGTGGGATAGTAAGTGGAAATCTCCGGTATATGGTAATCCACTTGTGGCCCCACACGTTTTTTGGGATTGATCAGCGAAGGCCACCTCTCATTAAGAAACAAGATACAGACTGTCCGCTGCTTGCTTGCGGCGGTACCGATACCATTGACCAGTGCGCCGTTTCAATAAATTTGCATACAGCGGTACTCATCGCTTGCACACCTTTATTATTCTGCCCATACATGTAACAGGTCATCCGCCGATGGGGGAGGGGGGTTGGGGGTCTGGCGCCGGCCGGGGGGTCTGAGCCAAAATTTTGGGAGGGGGGTCGGGCACTAAAAAACGCTCAAAAATAAAAAAATCGCACTTTTCTGGCTATAAATCGCCAAAAATTGCTAATTTGGGCTGAAATACAGCTAAAAAGTGCTGTTTTGTAGGCGATTTTGGCAATTTTTGTGTCTGAAATTGTAAAAAATTGTAGAAATTTGCTCAAAAAATTACTTGCCAGAAAAATCGGAGGGGGGTCGGCGAAATCGTCTCGGGGGGGGGGTCCCATCCGGGGGGTCTGGCCTAAGTCGGGTGGGGGGCAGACCCCCTGTTACATGTATGATTCTGCCAAACTATTGGAAGTCGGACGGCTTTCTGCCATTTTCAACCACAACGAATACTACTTATGCGTCTCCCATCCTAAGCTTTATCAACAAGCTAAAACGCACTGGTGTCTCTGGAAACCTCTTAACATGGAAACAGATCGCCAACAGTATGTACAGCTTTTGTTCTATAATCTGTAGTAAACATTTGGTCCTCAAGGCAGGTCCAGATTTGGTTTTACGGGCGGGTTTTTTCAGGAATCGACTTTTGCTCCTTAACCTCCGGACAAATCTCAATTTGTCTCCGATTTGGCTGAAATTTTGTATTTTAGTTTAATTTGACCCAAAAAGACGTTTTATCACCTTCCCGGCCGGTTTTGTGAGACTCAATTTTTCGACCCAACCTCAGCTCTCGGCTTTAAATCTTGGAGACGAATGAACGTAGAAACGTTTGCATATTTAGAATTTGCATTTCATATTTTAAGCGCTGTTTATTTATACTCCTGCAGTAGCTACGGCAGTAGGTTGGCCGACTCTCTTCAACAGGAGTGTAAACACCCGCGCCTCCTCGCTACTGCACTGCCGTAGGAAAAACTACGGCAGTAGTAAATAGAAAATTTTCTGCGTATTTCCGACTCTAGTACAGGTAGGTCGCCGGAGAGGCACATTTAGGTGAAGCTTTGCAATTTCAAAAGCATTTGAGATGTGAAATAGGTTTCTGGGTACCGGCAGAACATTTTTTTATTTTTGGTTCGGTCAGAAGACATCTTTCAACAAAAATAGCAATATTTCACTTCCGACGTTATTTTTAAGCAAAACTTGAGTTCCACTCCTATTTTATGAATAAAATAAGACAGATAGATGTCGTCAGATGTTGTGAAAGCTTCTGTCCGGGTGATTACGTCCGTATCTTCATCGATCACCACCGAAACGGTCGAGTCTGCAAACATTTCTCGTGTTGGTTGACTGGTTGTTGACGGGTTCTGGGTGTGCACATGACGCTAGAAATGTTTTCTGCTGCCATTCTAGTGCCTTTCTGAGGTTAATCCATCATTTCCTCGTATAGCTCCCGTGTGAAAAATAGAATTATTTCTTTTTTCGTCGGCTTTCGTTTGCAATGGGAGGGAGCCGGCGCGCGCCTGTTTTCTGTTCTCCTCGGACTACTGTAGTAGTGAATCTGATTCAGGCTAACAAAAAAGAAACAGAGACTGGCGAAAAACTGCTACAGTAGTGTGTTTCAGTAGGAGTATAAATAAATGTAATTATTGTTACAAAACGAGGTCAGAACGCGAAAGCCTCAAATCTGGACTCAGTTATCGTTACACAGTTACCAATTCGAAGGTAGGAGTACCATTACCATGTATGGTACCATCACAGTGGCCGAACGAAAATGTCGATTTCGCACTGTTTCAACAAGTAGTCAAAAAAAGTAATCAAACCAGTGGTTGTAGTAGTCAAAGGTTTGACTATGTATGATATAGTCAAGTTTGACTACTCATTAGTGTACTCAAATAGGCGGTAGTCGTAGTCATAGTCAAACGGAAATTTTGGTATTGTAACAGTACCCCAGCACAGTCCCCAATCCCAGAATTTTATTTCATGATAATGTAGCACTATCGTTTTGCTATCGATTGCACAAAAAAATGGCGAAAAGAATTTACCACAAATTGAGTTTTTGGCCTTGAAAGTTGAAAATCGACGAAAATTTTCCTGAAGGACTGCACTGTAAACAACAAATTCTTCAGCTTTGAACCGAGCTTGGAAATTTTTGCACACCTAATTTACTGAATCTCTTGTGCATACCGCATATGTTTGGTCTTGCTGACTGCTTTTTGGCATGAGTTCTATGCTTCTTGCTTATATATCAACATGTAATTACTTTACAAAGCATTTGCTGATAACTCGATTGTTTCAGAGAACGACTCTTAAAATTATTGCAGATTGTATGCACTTCGTAAACTCTCGTCTGTTGTCGGGTGCTGTAATGTTTCCAGAAAGGTCTCGTTTTCAATGCCATACATTGTATATTGACAACTCTCGCCGCGCTGGTCGTACATACTTGTGTGCTGCGCGCGCAGTAGTACGTTTACGTACAGTCTTGTCCGGATGAAAGCATTAACTGTATCTCTTAACTATTGCAGTTTTTTTATTTTTTAACAGTTGGTTCAGTTGGTCACTATGGAGAAGTGCCTTGAAGAACTGCAGAAAGAGGGCAAACCTATCACAGCTCCTTCTGGTAACGTACATGCGTAGATACAGTAGATATCCTGCTTGCTTGGTTTTACCGCCTTTTCTTTTGTCATATGTAGTAGTCAGGCATCAATAATCTAAAGCTCAGTTCACCTTGTTGTCCTACCCAGTGGCATTGTCCTACCCAGTGGCTGCTTTACAGTAGTGTCGGGTTTTACTTAACTAGTGGACGATAAAGTTTCAAGTTTCACAATGCAATCCAGCGGATTCCACATTTTACGAATTCAGATTTTCACGCGATTCAAAATTTAACGCAGCACCGAACTGGGCTGAACCCGATTGATTAAATGAGACAATTATGAAAAAAATGCCTAGATTAGGTGTAAATAAGCTCAGAATACTGTAGCATATTTAGCCTATTTTAACCGAACCGAAACTAAAACAAAAAACCTTGATTTTAACCAAAAAATCGGACTTTTTCACTTACCCTCACCTCACCCCCCTCAGCCGCCGCTACCCCCTCAGCCCCCTCAGGATTTGAAAATTTACCACCCCTCAGCCGAAATGGTACCCCATGTCTCCGATTTTTCTTGCAAGTAATTAATTCCATGAGCAATTTTTTCCGATTTTTTAAATTTGAGACACTAAAATTGCTAAAAATCGTCTGTAAAATAGCACTTTTACCTGTGTTTGAGCCCAAATTAACAATTTTTGACGGTTTTTAGCGGAAGAATTGCGATTTTTACGATGTTTGACCGTTTTTGTGCCCAAGCCCTGCTTAGAATTTGGGCTCAGAGACCCCCGGTCGGTGCCAGACCCCCATACCCCTTCCCCATCGGCGGATGACCGCACTTACATTATGGTACTTGACCTAAATACACTTTACGTACTTGCATACAGGTGCTGCAATCAAATGGTGTAACGCTACCTGGGACTCCGTGTTGTGTTGGCCCGCCACAGCCGGAAATAGCAGCGCAAAACAACTGTGTCCTCCTTTGAAGGGATTGGATCCGTCTTGTAAGGAGATGTTAAAATTTTGTCCATGGTTTCATTGACTTAGACTTGACATGGTCTGCAAATGCCCCGGCCTCCGTGAGAAAGAGAGAGCGGTTGTTTGTGGGTTCGAAACCGGTCGAAGGCACTGGAAGTAGTCGACTTAAAGCCCAACCCAGCCCACCGAAAGCCGGTGATGGCTAGTAGGTAAATGGGAACCGAAACGGCGCTGGCGTTGCACTTAGTGGCAGCAAGAGAGAGACTCGTATGATAGCGGCAGGTCTACATACCCCCATTGAAAGGCTCTGAAAAAGAGCGCGAAGTGTTGCGAGCTGTCCTGTCCGAACGACAGTGCAACTTATAAAGAAACATTTCAGTGTGGCTGTCCAAGTTCTGTCTCCCATCTGGCTTATGGGCAGATGTAGACGGCCGGTTTCGCCCTGACCGGCCGTACGGGTATACCGACTTCAAACAATGCTTGACCAGCGCTATGAAGGAGTGGATTAGCCAATCAAACAGCGGTGTCATGCAAGTAAGTGAACAAAATGTTAAGCACATATTCCTATCCTTTCTGCTACTTTCCGGAGGCTCAGGCCATCGCCAAAACTGCCAGGATAATTGAATATGTCGGATTGAGCTTATCCTTCTGCATTTTACTAGTTTACACAATTCTTCTTCTGCTGACTTTCGTTTCTCGATGCAGGTTAGCTTCATCTTTTGGGTTTTAGCCGATCACTACTGATTCTATTACAAGTATTAGTTCAGATCGAAGCGTGCTCACTGCAATTGGCTGTTGCATCTTCTGTTGTTGAACGCCGTGTTTTGGGTGACTGTGATAAAATCAGTTTTATACGTTGATCTGCTACTTGCCCCACGAACGGCAATCAACACTAGAGTAAGTACATAATGTACGTAGGATCGTTAGAGTTAGTCTCTGATTCGATCGAGTCTTGGAATTCTATGCTGAAAATCAAACTTTCGAGTGCTAGAGAGCGTAGAGAGCTGTGCGTTGGTGCACTAGTAGATATTCATGAGTTAAACCTGCAATGGGTTTATGGATTTGACACTCCATTCCCGAGATATAGACCACGAAAAATCGGCTCGCTTACCTACATTATATGGTACAAAAATTGCCAACTCCAATTTCTTTCATACTAATAATAGCTAGGACTTCAAGTAGTTAAGCGAGCGGATTTTTGGCGGTCATGTATCTCGGGAATGATGGAGCGTCAGATTCATAAACCCTTTGCAGGTTTAACATACTGTATATCATGAATGGCTGTTAGTGCACCAACGCACAGCTTTCTGCGCGAAAGTTCGATTTTCAACATTAATAGTGATAAGGGGCAAGACTCGATCGAATCAGAGACTGACTCTAAACTGCTAGTTCATAAACTAAACTAAGAAGTTTTAGCGTTACGTTTGCGAAGTTTTTTACATTCTCCTCGAGTACTTCAAGACAGCTGTAGTCTGTTGTTTATGCGTGGAGATACTTTATTTGGTCAAGACGTCTTTCACTCAACCATCGATAAGCAGCCAAACTCATTCTACCTGCAATCGTTCAGCTACAATTAGCTGTCTGGCTCTCGGCTACGGTAAGCTAAGGAGTAGTGTGTGGTGTACACCGGCGCAAGTACGTACGTACGTAGTATTTTCAATCGAATAGGCTGAAAATTCGAAAAACAAATCCAATAGCACATGCAGTACTAAAACTTTCTCGCTCGTTTAAGCGTAAAAATTTTCCAGATTGCGCTATTGCTTATGAAAATGCTGGGTAAATTGCACACCTACACCAATGTAGGAGATTTTGTTAGTGACGAGTTCGATTTGCTTCCAGGACCTCCTGCAATCGCGACCGCAGTGTGGCTGGCGGTATTTGCATATGTCCGACAGAGGTTGGATCAATGTTTAGGTGCTTACTACTTGGACCCCACATATTTCATTCTGGTGGCCTTGAAAACAATTTTGTTTGTCGTAAGTTGGATATGGATGCTAAGGTCTCCTGATATAGACGCATGTTGTAGCTGTGTCTTGTGCTTGGCTGTGTGGCAGTCTGCATTTCGTGCGTCAAGAACAGCTCCGTTCCGAGAAACAGAAACACAGTCGGAGACAAAATAATGTGTGGTCTCTTTGGTTTTCTGCTGAGGTTTCATTTCCGCGTGTTTTCACTTTCAGTGGCCGGTCAGTGGTTGCTTTTTTGACTGTGCTTCTGCTGATCGTCGCCGAAGTGGTGCAAGCAGTTTCTGTCACGCCTACAGAAGCCAACCTTCAGGTAATAGTTACCCTATTTCTTGGCTCAGATGAAGCTAATCACGCGTCTGGTCTTTGTCGCGTTTGTCACGTAAACCCCGGTATCTGCGATAGCGGTTGTTTGCGGGTTCGAAACCGACTGAAAGTCGTCAAAATCCAGGGGCCATCCATAAATTTCGAAACTCAGTTAGGGGGTGGTGGTGTGTGTGCGGAAACTTCGTAAAACTTCAGAGGGGGTGGGGTTATTTACCGAAAGTTTCGAAGTTTTTTCACTACGAAATTTGATACAGTTTGCCCCCATATGATCTCACGAACGGCCCCAAGCCCAACCCAAACCCAAGCCGCCGAAAGCCGGTGATGGCAACGAACCGGAGTTGCCGGTCCACCTAGCGACAGCAAAGGCGAGAGTTGTTTTGTTTATACGGAGGGCTACCCTGTTGAAGGCTCCTGACTGAATAGAGCCAAAAAGGTACTGGCGCTGTCCAAAAGGGCTATGGAACTTTAACAAACAAGTTTACCAATGTTCTTTCTGTTAGCCCAGAGACATGTTTTACTGTGTAAGCATTTAATTTTAACCTTTTGAATTTCAGTTTTACAAATACTGGGTCTATTTTGCTTCCCTGATTTTGACTTTCTATGGTGGTTTTCTGGGTTTGATGTACAGCTGCGTATTTTGGAATGAGGTATTAGTGAGGCTCTGAAACCTTGATTTAAAACTAAAATTGTTTCCAATTCAGATTTTGTGTTGTAAAAAGAACGGAGAAGACGTACAGCTACTGGAAATGAAACCACTCAGCGATGCTATGCAACGGTAACGTTCCACAAAAACATGGCAAAACGTACATATTGAAGCAAGAAGTACACGTTTACTCGATAAACAATACAATATAATGACAATAGGAATGCAAAGGCTGAGTATAAATCTTTCAATATGTAAAATATTATGACTACGTATAAATCATAATCAACAAACTCTCGTATGTATATATAATGAATTGACCTGCGCAATCTACTGTACTTGTAATGAAACTGCACGTTTCTTCATTATGTAACGGCGTTTGTTTACGGCATCTGGGCTTCATTGCTTTCCAATCGAAGAAACTTCGTTATCGTTATCGTCGAGCTTTATTTTGAAAGGGAAATGCAGTTTACCCACCAGCCAAAAAGTCTCCATGTGGCCTTTGCCCTAAATTTAGAGCAACCAATAATACTTCGTAAAGGTTTTAGGCCAGTAGACACCTTGACAGAAATGATTCCTCTTCGTCTTGTGCTGAAATCAGTGTGGTTTTTCTTGATGTGATCATTTGTGTTGGGACTGAGTTGAACACGATCAGCTAAATTAGCAAAATTTCATTACAAACCTTCGTAGAGGACTGGAAATTGATTACCAATTCCATTGGCTTCCATGCGTGATGCCATGTTAATTGTATCGCCGAACAAACAATATCGCGGCATCTTCACCCCAACCACTCCAGCCGCACAAGGCCCTAAAACACTCAGTGGTATGTCAGTTCTACAGTCAACACAACATACGCAGTCAGACGCGGAAGGGGCATTTGGAAGTGTGAGCCTGACCCAAACTTTTCAAGCAGCCTTTCGAGTACTAAAAATCGCTCAAAAGGCTAATTTGAACTCACACACAATGTTTTTTGGTAATTTTTTTAGAGTAGGTGGATCTATGTAAGTTTGGGTCATGGACCAAATTTGGGTCGATCTACAGAAAATCGCCCAAAAACCTTAAAAATAGGTAAAAATCTATCCTGATTTTTGCAGAGCTGTAAAGTGGGATGTGTTTTACTTATTCTCTGCAAATCTCGACATTCTTCGTTACATTTATGTGCCTGAAAATAGTTAATGTTTGAAAGTTTGTCAGACCACCAGCACAAAAACTCCCTAAAAATCGATTTCTCGAAAACTATAGCTAAGAACCTTGACGTTTGAGCTTGTGGGAGTTGTCTAAATTCAAGCTCTTTCCTTTTATAAATAACTTGTGGTCTCTGAATCTTATTATATTAAAGTTTCAATAGTTTGTATATTTTTTTCGATGCCTACTGTACATTGTAGCTCTCCGCACCGATGTGGCAAATGCCAAGTTGCATAGAATTGAATTGTAAGCAAGCAGTAAAAATTGCTTGTTTATCCGTTTTAAAAGTTTTAAATAAGATATGAACTGTTTACACTACTTAAAAACGGCTTAGATTGAAAAGAGCAGACGTGACCCAAATTGGGTCCATTTTTCACACCCTAAACGAGCCAAACACAAAGCCGTTTCTCCATTTTGTTTAGTAGCTGGAGGAAGTGGTTTATACCATTAGATAGCTCTTGAATTTAGACAACCGATTAACATATAGACCATCCTCAAACTCTATTTCTGTTGCCGCCGTAAAGCAAAGAGTAGGTAGTTTCTTAATTGAAGAAATCGTCATTATTGAAGTGGCCACCGAGCTTCTAACAAGAGCTACTAAAACAATACCTGTTTATACGACTTAATTTGATCAAAATTGACCGCTTTATCACTTTTTACTGCAAGAAAATCGCTATATTCTAACGAAAGTGGCTGCCGCGCGAGGGGCTCAAACCAACCCAAACTAAATAGCTCCACTTTTCGCAGAATTGTCCAAAAACTCGTTACTGTAGAGGCGAAAGATTCACGCATGGTTCGCGCATCAAGAGGATCAGTACAAAATGGTTCGGTGTGTTTGATAGCGCTTGAATTTAGATACTTTTCTGTGAAACGGGCATTTACAGTGGGGTGCAAAAGTTTAAACGCACCTTGTCCTCTTCAAGAAAAACTGACTTTTCACTGATTTGTTGGAGGTAATCGGTAAGTGTTATACACCGTTACATAGCTTGAGATCTTACCAAAAAGGTGACGCAGACTGCATTGCAATGGGTTGCGTTATGGTGAAGTTATTTCCGGTCTAGGTCAATCTGTCAGACAAAAGGGTTAGCAAAAGTTTAAACGCACTTTCAAAATTCTACAAAATCTGACTAAACTTCTTTCAAACAACGATTGTAAGAATACCTAAATACTAAATTAATGAGCAACTGGACAACTTTGATGCTTTGGAATAATTCAGTCGCACTGTAACGCAATTAATCGTAACACGTCTCATAATGGTGAAATTGGTCTGGTCTGTGTACAAGGTCTACAATTTGAATGGTTTTGAACTCTCTGAAGCTTCTTATAGGTGTGTAAGAGACTGAGACTGCTAATCAGGCTAAACAAACTGTGTTTATGATAACAGAACCACGAAAACAGAACATTTTTAATCAGATTAACGTTGACAGATCATTACTGTTCCACATCTTGAACGCTGAGGTTTAGTATTCTGGTCTTCTCAGTGTTTGTAATCGACTGCAACCAACAAACATGGGTTAACTCATATGGTTTTTACATATACCATTGTTTCTCTTATGCAAAAATACCAGAACATGCCATTTAGGCACCTTACTCAGTTAAACAGCACTATAACCGGCATTACTAAATATCCAGTAATGATCCATATTAATCAACTGACGGCAAGTGTGAGGGTAGTTTGACCAGGAGACATCATCCCTGCTTCCAAAAACTGGCGTTTTTAACTGAAATGCATTGTGTGATCCCATGGATATGGAATTCCATCATCTGTTCATTTTAAGATGACCTATGGCTGCTTCAGTGAATGCTTCTGCCATTGGTGTACACTGAATCTTGGCTCACTCATGTTTGACTACGATACTAAAGGTCCCAATTTTACTGTGTTCAGCTTCTCTGGCCTCTTAGGGCTTCTGCTGTCTTTCTTCATGCTATTTTTCTTAAAACCAGGCAGCTGAGTCAGATATGCACTTCATAAACCATAACAATGTGGCCATTACCTAGCAGATTCATTATAATTATCTGGTTTGAGCCCACAATTACCAACGTTTATGACTTGTAACTTCTAAAAAGCTTGAAATTCATGCATGCCAGACTTTCTAACATACACCAGATGTTAGTAAGTTTGATCTGTCAAGGTGCTACTGGCACTCTGGTGCTAGAGATCGCGTTCATAGAAGGCACCGTAGCAGGTTCAATCTTCTGCATGCCAATTGGACAAAGAGCACAACAGGGCTAACGGAATCATAGCAAAGCATCAAACTTGTCTTGTTATTTATTATTTACTATTTAGGTGTTCGTACAACTTATATTTGAAAGATCTGAGTCGGTTTTTGTGGGATTTTTAAGTGCGTTTAAACTTTTGCTAACCCATTTTCTGACAGTCCGGCTTAGACTGGCTATAACTTTACTATAAAGCAACGCATTGCAGTGCAGTCTGCGCCAAGCTCTTCGCAACATCTCAAGCTATGCAACGGTGTATAACACTTGCCAATTACCTTCAACAAATAAGTGAAAAATCACGTTTTCTTGTACCTGACTGGGTGCGTTTAAACTTTTGCACCCCACTGTATATGCGTCAACGTAGTAGAGAGAGAGGGAGCAAGTGAAAGCAGACGCAGTAACATTTTTTGCATATATTTTCTTGTTGTGTAACGAACTGTTACTTGTGTTGTGTTGTCATTAAACTCTCTTTTGGTTTCTTGGCCACACAGTGGCATTCACTGCGCAAACTGCCAACAAGGATTAGAAGTCCAAAGTGCCAAGGAACTCGTCAGTCATGGTCATGGACAGCAAACTACCGCCGTACGAGAACCTTTAAGAAGGGAAAATGTCGGTTTTTTTACCCAAATTAGGTCTACCTGCTCTAGTGTTCAAAATTGTGAAAAAAGATAAAAAGCGCTAGTCAGAAAATTTGGGGGTTGTCATACAGTATAGATAAAAAAAATGTCCCATCGCTTTTTCGGCCTTCACTCAAACGTTTCGTTCTCAGTCACTTCTTTACCGATTTGGCTCAAATTTTCAGCAAAAATTAACAACATGGTTGGCTAAATATTCTGCAAGTTTAGTGCCAAAATTCCGACTCATACTGGTTTTATGACCCGAAAACTAGGAATGAGGGTGGTCCACACAAATTTAATTTTTTTCGGTAATACAAGGAGTACAGTCCTGAAACTTGCAGGAATGATTGGTGTTGCTATTGGGCATAACATACTAAGCGGGCAGCCCTGTAGCTCAAAGGGCACTAAAATGGGGGAATTTCAAAAACATGACGAAATATGACTTTTCTTCGTAAAACCGGCAAAATGACGATTCTAAAGGTTTTCAATTTTCAAAAAACGCTGCAGGGATGGTTACTATGGTGTGGAACAGAGCTTGAATATCAGGTTCATTTATTTGTCGAACTTCCTGCTACAATCTATGTTGATTAACAACAGATTCAGTGCTTTGATTCTAGAAGGTGCAGATTTCTTAACTATGGGATTTTCACTCATGTTTTTGAAATTCCCCCATTTTAGTGCCCTTTGAGCTACAGGGCTGCCCGCTTAGTATGTTATGCCCAATAGCAACACCAATCATTCCTGCAAGTTTCAGGACTGTACTCCTTGTATTACCGAAAAAAATTAAATTTGCGTGGACCACCCTCATTCCTAGTTTTCGGGTCATAAAACCGGTATGAGCCGGAATTTTGGCACCACACTTGCAGAATATTTAGCCAACCATGTTGTTAATTTTTGCTGAAAATTTGAGCCAAATCGGTAAAGAAGTGACTGAGAACGAAACGTTTGAGTGAAGGCCGAAAAAGCGATGGGACATTTTTTTTGATCTATACTGTATTACCTCGGTGAAGGGGTCTGCAATTGATAGCCCATCAGTGCCTGACTTTGTTAGCGCGCAATATCAGTGACGTACCGGTGTGCACGCCAATTCGCATTTGGAGTCGAGCGTTGTTGAGATGAGGTACGAAGAAGCTCTCCATAGACATCAGAATTTCCAGTGCCATCGTGCAGATCTCGTTGCTGTGCTCAGTTCCATTTCGGTCCGGCAAACCGCTTGCTACCATGTACGCATCGCCAATCGTCTCCACTTTGTACACATCGTATCTATCCAGAATGCCATCGCACTTGCTGTACAACTCGTTCAGGAGGGCAATCACCTGCCAATAGGCTGGTTATTTCCGTAACTTTTAAAGACCTTAGAAACGGCAGCCCAACCATACATACAGTAGGTGGTGAAAGAAGTGGAAAAGAGTTTATCAACCAGTCGACACTAGCACACAACACGCAAACCACAAACACACACACAGACACAACCACTGAATAACTCAACAACACAAACACTCTCAGAATCACGCATTCCTTCATCACTCCCCATCACGGATGTCGACTGGGCCTCATCTGTGCCTGACAGCCGGGGAAACTATCTTAATCGATGTGCTCTGCCTCCGCTGACTCGGCGTCTCCAGTAACCTGCTCTGTACCAACACCATGCTGACTCGATCTTTTGCTCGCCACGTTTCGGCCTTTCTGCGCCTTTGCTTGGATCTGTTGACTTGTCAACGGTGAAACAGACTTCCAACTCTTGGGCAGCGAACTCAAATGAACTGTCATTCTTCTCCTCCTCTGTCCTCGTCTTCTCACTCTCTTCCTTCTTCTTCCTCTCACTCTCCTTCTCTTCTTCCTCCTTCTTTTCTTCATCCTTCTTCCTCTCTACGTACATCTTCCATCTTCTTCTCATCACCTTACTCCTCATCATCCTCTTCCTTTTGATCACTCTGTCCACTCCACTTCTTCTCTTCGTCCTCTTAACTCTGCTTCCTCTAAACATCTTTGCCTTGTCGCCTCTGCCTCCATCTTCTTCCTCCTCTTCTCTCTTCCTTCTCACTATCCTCTTCAAACAAAAACCAGAGCTCATATCTTCACAAGGTGCTTGCTGCACAACATCAATGGGAATGGACTGAAAACGGCTTTCCGCCAAACAAAGAGACTCTGAAACTCCATCAACTAACTGCGCATCATCTTTCTCCACTGCTTTCGGCACATCTGCCTTCGACGATCACGACCAAGGAACACTTGAACTTGAGAATGGAAAACAGGAAAACAGAAGAAGCTTTGTAGTAGAACTGGAACTTGTAGTAGCACTGAATGAAGGTGGGCTCGAAGGGTACTCGGCACCAAATGAAAGGGTTTATCTACTAGTTCACAACTCGCACACAGACACAACCACTGGATAACTCAACAACACAAACACTCTCAGAATCACGCATTCCTTCAGTGGCGTACCTCGAACGGTGTGCTTTTGCTGCACAAGTCTGTAAAACCCTTGATATCGCTGAAGTATATGGTGACTTGCTCGTAACTCTCTGGGTCGATCACTTGAGCTGCCAGCAGCTTTTTGGCCACCGATCTGGGGAGCATCTGACACAGCAACTGCTCTGTTTTATGCTTCTCTGCTTTGATCTCGCGGTTCTTCTCTGTCATTTTGCTTGTGAACTTCTTCACCTTCTGCATCAGTTGCAGCGACCTGCCAATAGTTTATAGGCGTTGTTGTACAATTTAGCAGAAAGTTGTACAGAGTGGAGTAAAATGTGAATAACTTGTACGTACTTGAGGCCGTGTAAAATAGTGAGACAGGTACAGACGGTGATGGTGCAGCAGACGCAGACGAGCACCAACCAAAAACTGACTCTGTCACTGTTGAGTTTGGCGGACAGATCCACAGAAATAGACGAGGAGAGAGAGTTCTCCAGTTTGGCCACAATGGCCATGTACTGAGTCATGCTCTCAAACCAGATCAGACCCTTGGTGGCGTTTCGCTCGGAGTCGTTGGTTCGGATTTCCGTTTCCATCGCCCCCAAGAATGACATCAGTTCAACGCTCTCTCCAGTTAGATTTATGTACAACGCCTCCACTCTTGGAACGTTGTATTTGACTATGTCAAACAGAATGTCAGAAAGACTAGAGATCTCTGCAAAATTCTGCTTTTCTACTTTCCGGTCCGTGCTTCTGTGATCGTTTACCTTTGTACTCATTGTGTGTGACTAGATCGAAACCACCACCGCCGTAAAATGTACCTCCCATAGCACGTTTGATCCCTAAATCATTTTGGTTTATTGGCGTTTGTCAATACGTCAGAAATGTTACCAGTAAGATCTTGAGCTTGCAGAAGCAAATTCAACGAGAATAACTTGGCCCAGAACCCGCCTTCACCGTTCTCCCTGCTCAGAGAAGATATTTGTTCCAACAAGCATTGGATTCGCTTAGTGTAGTACCTGCAATAAACAGAAGCTACTAATGGCTGTTTGGCACGTAAGTAATTCGCAGTCGGTTTGCAACAAATCAAATTCATACTTAAGATTGACGGCGCATTTTGTGACATTGGTGCCGACGCCTTTTCGATATCGATTCAGATCTGCCTGCAGATCGCTGGGACAGCGATAGGTGGGTCTGGTGAACAGCCACTCAGCTATGACAGCCGTCAGAGAGTCGGTCTCGGAGCGAAATCGTCTCAGAGTTATCATAACCTTCGGTCTGCCGCTAAAACGCCTAAATTCCCTTTAGGCAGTGAGAAAGACGTCGATATATACGTGGCACTGGCACTCAGAAACAAGCAAGTGCAGCCTCTCTCCCGCTGCAGGGAGGCCACAACCGCCTTCACTGATTCAATTCTGTAGAGGTCGTTGTTGAGCGCAGTAGAGAACTGAATTCCCACATTGGCTTCGTACAAACTGAGTGCAGAGAGAGCCACCAGGGCCAGTAGCGGAAAACTAGTGAGTAGGATGAGCTTGATGAAGGGCAGGTATCGTTTGAGAGCGGTTTGCTTGACCGACACCAGCTCCTGCACCTCAGCCAGACTGCCCTGAGAGCTTTGGAAATAGGTAATGCGAGAAATGGTGGAATATTTTCTCTGGCTCATACTGAATCTCCTATAATCACATGTACAGTAGGTTGGCTGGTTCAGATGAAACGAATTTTATCGGGAAGGTGTTTTGCATCTATTGATTTACAACGTGAATGACTGCAGGAAGTTCTAAATACTGCCTGTGGCCTGATTAGTCTGATGTTTAAAAGCACGCAGCTAAACTCACACTTCACTTATGTTATCTGCGAACGTAGGCATTTCGACAGTCTTGTCGTAGCAACAGGAGAAACAATCAAACTACCTGCGTAGACTAGAACCAATAGGAATCAGTAATTTTCTGCGTCGTTTCTTCTTATTACATAAGCTATCAGGGTAGCTGCTTCGCGCATGGCTGCTTACAAATAACTGCCGGTCAGATTTTATATCATGTCGAGCGCTAATCAAATAAGCTGGTTGTCGGCTATGCTACATAGGTGCAGGAGCTTCATAACTCAGTTTTTGATACAGTCAGGCCTTAATTGCCATCCCTGCGCACTCTGTGCAACTTGGACTTAATATCAATCCGGCTACATTGCTAAGCAGTTTACGTATAATAGAATGGAAACAGTAAAAACAAACCGAAATGAAACCAAAGCATTGAAGCGAGACGAGAAACCCTGATTGTACGGTATCTCATTTTATAGGCGCATTTCGTCAAGCGAAGAATGCTAACAGTGTTAACAAAAAACAAAGGTTTTTACAAACTCCAAGAATTTCAAATAGACTACGAACTCCATAATTTCATTAATTTATCCGATGAACGCGGTGTTGATCGAGTAGCGTTGCACTTGCTCGCAACCAAAACTAAGCACTGTTATATGGCAACTTGCATGACTTGAGGTAAGCGCTACGGTGCAACCGACACCGTTTTGGTCGGTGCGTGGCCAGGCGACCAGGCTTCCCCACACACTCTCTAGCTTGCCACCCGACCGACGTGAAACCGATTTATCTGCTTGCATCATTGGTTTTCAATGGCCTGGTTGGGCTTCATGTCGGCTACTCCAGTTCAGAACATACGTAGGTGTTGGCTAAGCGATGGACCTTTTTCCTTCCTTGCTTCGTCGGTCGTACTGTAGAATTGGGGTTGGGCTCCTGGGGACCGAGGTGCTTGATTCCATAATAAATAATTTTCTTCTGTTGTTGCCCGAACGCCGAACTAAATTTTTGGAGATACGGATATTGCGCGACTAAAAGCAGTAATCAAACAAGCAACCGCTGGAAAAGGCAGGAGCACGGTACTCAAAGCAATGAAGAATCTGAAGGAATACACAACTAAACCAAACAATGACAAAAGGTTAGACTAGTGGGTGTTATACATATAGTACGAATGTCTTCATCACTCCCTCTCAGACGACTGTCAACTGGGCCGCCGCTGTGCCTGACAATCGTGGGAAAGCGAACTGTGGGAACTGCTCCGCCTCTGTTGACTCGGAATCTCCAGTAAGTCGCTCTGCACTGACACCGTGCTGGTTCGATCGCTTACACGCCACGTTGCGGCCTTTCCGCGCCCTTGCCTTGATCTGACGACTTGTCAACGGTGAAACAGACTTGCCACTCCTGGTCCGCGAACTCAAATGAATCGCCATTCTTCTCCTCCTCTGTCCTCTTCTTCTCATTCTCCTTCTCCTTCCTCTCACTTTCCTCTTTCTCCTTCTCTTCTTCTTCCATTTCTTTCTCTTCCTTCGCGCTACCCTTTTCATCATAATGTTTTCTTTCCCTTTCCTCATCCTCTTTCCTTTCATCACCATCATCCTTTCTAACCTCTCTCTTCTCGTTATCTCATTTTTCATCGCTCCTTTCCTCACCTTTATCCTCTTCCTCACCATCATTCCTCTTCCTCCTCCTTCTCTTCTAACCAACTCAAAGAACACAGAATCGTCTGTAACTGAATGCCATGCTCGTCTCAATTGCCTGATTCTCTTCATCATCCTCTTTTTCCTTCTTCCCCTAAACACACTTTCTCTTCCTCCTCCATCTTCCTTTTCTTCTTCTTCTTCCTTCTACTCCCTACTTCTATCTTCTCTTCAAATTTCTTCTCTTCTTTCTCCTTCCGCCTTCGCCTCTTCGAACTACTGCGAGCTTGCAAACTAGGCATAGCCTGTTTTGAGGCGCAGATCTAACACTAAACTGGCTGAAATACAAGAAAGAGATGACCATCTTTTAAAACTTTTATCGATTAGAGCAGCTAGCGTGCGTCAACGCAAACCAAGGAAACTCACGCGCAACATCCGTATCGATGGTTAAACGACGGCTCCGTTTTCGGCGTCCAGCGTTTACGGTGGTCCATGGTTGTGTTGCGGTGCGGCGCTTCCGTTTCGGCAAAAGATAAAAAGCACCGTGCGGACCGTAGCACCGTAGCACCGTCGATCTCATCAGACCGTACTCCTGTTGCTCTCCTCTTCCGTTTTCAAACGCCGTCTGCCGAAAAGCGGCCATTTTCCCCCACTGGTTCGATGAGACCGACGGTACTACGGTGATTTAGGGATGAACCGAATTTCAGTGTTGTTCGGTGTATGAACCGAATAATTCAGTATTTTCAGCTATTCTGTTTCAGTATTTTTGGCACCGAATAAAGTAACAGTATGAAACTCAATATTTTGCTGCTTTTTAACGCACTTGGCCACAAATGTTAAAAATAGAAATAATCTCACTGCTTTTCGGTTATGTAACTGGCTATTACACAGTTTGATTGAGTTAAAAATTGCCTCAGTTCTGCCAACGCCTTAAACGGTTGTTTGAAACAGTTTTTTTTGTTTTTTTACCATGCTTAAACCGAACATAGGTGAATCCTATATACAACAGTGTTTTAGATCAAATTCTCATGCTTATAGCAACGGTCAGAGCTAGAATAACAGGCTTGCTGTCCGAATTTCGGCAAAATCCAGTGACGCTCTTCATGCATCAACGCAACATCGTCCGGTGGATCAATGGCGTAGTGTTTGCCGAAATTTCCTGTCAAATCCTGCATCCTTACCTTGCACTTAGTGCACATACGGCGCTTCGAACCAGCAACCCGCAACGCGAAGGAACTTCAATTGGAACGGTTTTTCGTTATGGTACGGCTGCGTGAACACTGGTGCTCTGTTGGAGGAACCACGGAATTTCTCTACCTACTTACTACACATCAATCAATCGATCTTTTACTTGGCCACAACACTATATACGTAATACAGTTGACACAGTTTTACTGCCAATGGTCTCCAAAGAAAAGAACAAAAAAACCTGTGATTGGCTTGGAATCAACAGCCCATCCCTACTATAAGGCGTGCCGGGATGGCCAACTATAGCGTCGTGACCAGCGCCAGCTGTGCTACTGCCGTTGGGATCATAGGGTGCCGCGAGCTACTGTAGGCAACAAAACACTCTGAACCCTTGTATTTCCGACAACAGCCCGACCGTAACGCTTCTCTCTTCGTGCCTAAAATTAACCCATCTGCTTTTATAATAATCTTTCCGAATCTCTGAATTCTCTGTTTCTGTTATATACATCAATATGATATGAATAGCACATATTTAAAACGCTCATATAGTTTGAACCACCCACCGGCTTTGTGTCTTGATATGCGACTGAATGGCCTGATTTTCGTCACATGCGATTAGCTGTTGATGAACATATTCGAGGTGGTTGTCAACCTCTCCTTTCTCAGCAACGGCTACAGTGTGCTGGCAGAAGTGCCTGCAGCGATAAGGAACAAATCTGTCCACACCGTAGCACCGTCGGTCTCATCGAACCAGTGGAGGGAAAATGGCCGCTTTTCGGCAGACGGCGTTTAAAAACGGAGGAGGAGAGCAACAGGAGTACGGTCCAATGAGACCGACGGTGCTACGGTGCTACGGTCCGTACACGGTGCTTTTTACCTTTTGCCTCCGTTTCTTCCTTGTTCCGTCTGTGTGGTTTCTTTCGTAGTTCATCAAGAGCCTATCTTTAGTTTTTTACTGAGCTTTCACAGGGTCTTCGATCAAGTTCAAGGTTCAGGTTCAAGATGTCCTTGGTGCGTCAGAATTTTCATCAGGATTCGGAAAACGCCATTAATGACCAGGTAGATTAGATAGCGTACCTTAACTAAATTCAAAAGATACCTTACCTAATCATAATCATAATCATATCTGATGAGTGATGACGTTTATACAAATTACTACAGGACAAGTTATAACCCAAAATTTGGTCTGAATTTTTAATTGAAAAGCTAAATTATGAGCTATAAGCTTTGAAATTTGACATTTTAAAACAGAAAACCGGCGCAGTTTCTATTTTCTGCTCAATTTTTGTTTAATTTCTAAAATTTCTGCTTTGTGCATGCCCGGCCCGAACCAGGGTTCTGCGGGACCTCGAAAGGCAGGGAGTCATGGAAAAGTCAGGGCGTTTACTCGCTTCCCTGAGCCGTGCACATCTCTAGTCCTTATATGGTTATTCGGGAAGTTTTTTCGAAAATTCTATTTTTACCAGCTGGTGTTGGCCTCAAAATTTTCAATTTTTCGCCAAATTATTTATAATTTTAGCAAAAAAAATATAATTTGAATCTCGTCGCGCCCGACAATTACTCTTTGCCCTCAGGCAATTACGCATTGAGATTGAGACGTGGCTGTTTGTCTTGCGCTGCCGGCCCATGCACATGTATGGCCTGAACCAAGCATCATGAAGGGACTCAAACTATGCACATCTCGACTTTTGGACCGAAAATCGCTTAAATTCCGGTTTGGGCTAACCTCAGCCAGAGCCCACACAGTCTCCAACTTCCTTTCATAGGTGCCGGTACCATAAGTGCCTGACTGTAATAACTAAGCAAATCTCGAAATAGAAAACAGTAATTAACGAGTTACATTTATTGTTTGCTGTTTGCAATATTTTGTTGTTCACCTACAGGTTGTTCAATAAACACTGCAATTTACCTCGAGCTCTAGTTTGAGCAGACAGATCATTTAGCTCTTGCACTCATTCGAAAGAGCGTGCAATGGCCGTTTGATTGGTTGGTCGCTGGACAAAAATAAACCACCGAATCGGGTACTGTAAGAGTTTAAAGTGAGGGTGCTCAGCACACTGAGATTTTCTCCTGTTTTTTTGAGCTATTATTTTTTATCATTTCTCTTGCCTCTAATTCGGATTGAAGAGTATAGGATAAGTTTCTCTCAAAGCTCTGCGTGCCTCCAGTACTCATTATTCAAGAGCTGAATGCTATGCTTGAAAAAGAACCTACAAACAAAACCCAAGTCCCGTGGAGTGGAGTGTGCAGCGGTTTCGAAGAGGCCCACGTCAATTGACAGAATACCTGAAAGTGGCCGGCCGTGCACTTCGAATTCATATCTTGAATAATTATTACTGGAGGCACACTGAGCTTTGTGAGAAACTTATTGTAGACTAATCATTCCGATTTTGAGGCAAAAGACATAGAAAGCATAAAAGCTAAAAAAAACAGGAGAAAATCTCAGTGTGCTGAACACCCTCACTTTGAACTCTTACAGTACTCCACTCGGTGGTTTATTTTTGGCCAGCGACCAACCAATCGAACGGCCATTGCGCGCTCTTTCGAATGAGTGCAAGAGCTAAATGATCTGTTGGCTAAAACTAGAGCTCGAGGTAAATTCCGGTTTTTATTGAACAACCTGTACCTGTCCGCGTTCTGTTTCAAGGTGAACTTGTGCTTGGAAGCCAGTTACACCTACCTGTCGATGGCGTTCTACTTCGACCGCGACGACATTGCTCTGCGCAATTTCCAGAGCTTCTTCCAGAAACTGTCCGACTGCAAGCGAGAGCAGGCTCAGAAAGTGCTGCCAGTCTTGCTAGCTCACCCACCAACCATAGTCAGTTTCAGTTGATGAAGTTCCAGAACGACCGCGGAGGTCGCAATCTTCTGTCGACAATCAACAAGCCGCCTAGGGATGTCTGGGGCTCCCCCACCGAGTGCGTGCGGTCGGCGCTGGAGCTGGAAAAGTCTCTCAACCAGACCTTTATCTCCTTGCACGATGTGGCGCACAACACAAACGACCCTAATTTCAGCGATTTCGTTGAGGGTCAGTCGACTCGATGCTTCTTATTGGTCTTCTTCACGTGCTACGTGTAGCAGGTCCAATCGTGGCTCTACCTTATTTGGTAGCGATGGCCGCACCCTTTCCGTTTATGCCGTAAAGTGCCTGACTGTGCACGATTGTTCTCATTCAACTGTGTAACAAACCATGTCTGCGGTAGGCACCGACAGGCATACATGTACTAGGGGGTTTGGGGTTACCCCCTAGCTAGAAAGGCCAAACCCCCCTCACCCCCGACCCAAAAATACAAGACGAAGTTCTAGCGCGATATGCATGGTTTTTACTCCCGTTGTTTCTTTTTGGAGCAATTTTCTGTAATTTTTTTGAATTGAAGACTCGAAAAAACCTCAAATTACCTGTCAAAGAGTGCTTTTTGGTTGTATTTAAGCCCCATTTACAGCTTCTGTTCTTCTCTACGTTTTTTCGCCAAAACTGCGACTTTAGAGCGTTTTTAGTGCTCTTTCCCACTTACTATTTTGACCTCAGGACTTGAATAACAACAGCACTGAAACAGTTTTTGTGCTGAACTCCAGTTTCCAGTGTCCGCTGATACAGAAATTTATGTACCTCTCGTCCTATGTTTTCTGACTGATATTTGCATTATATTTCAGAAGAGTTTCTGGAGGAAGAAGTGGAATGCATGAAGGAGTTGGGCGACCATGTAGCCATACTGAAGAGGGCCGGACCCAATCTGGGAGAGTATCTGTTTGACAGGGAAACTCTGGAACAGCATCAGGACGATTGACTGACGCTTTTTATATGACCGGTCGTCTGTCAATCTTATAGGACAACACTCCGTCTCATCTCTTCTTGTTGAGTACAGTAATGCCGGTGACTGATTGTGTATTCCATAGAAACGTAGCTGTGATAATCAGTTCTGTTTCTGAGTACGTAACGGTTGTATTTCTGCTGTTTTTAACCGTAGTTAAGATGTACTGATATTGACAAGTGAAACGTTTGGAGCAGTTGTTCGTATGAATTTCTGTCATTGGTAAAACCTAGCACTACCGAACGATTCTATGTTTAGCTGTTTGTACCGCACTTATCAGTAGGGTTCCGACGACATATCGACCCTTTTTTTCAATATCGATGTCGCGATATTCCGCGTCGATATTTTTTGTGCGGAAAAGTAGGAAAGAACACCTAACACGAACTTTATTTCTCTGGAACAGTTTCTGAACAGAAACATCAATTTCTTGGCATTCTCAGCTTTCAGACAGCAACGCTTAGGTACATAAATGTCTGCAGCAACTAGGGAACGACCGGAACCGGATTTTTGGGTCCGATCGGAATCGGAACTCAAGTGCAGTTCCGATTCGGAATTTTTTTGAAAATCGGCTAAAAATTTTGGAATAACTTGTTTTTGGCAAAGAAACAGTGTTTGCGCAACCATCCTTTACAATTCCATGCAACATCCAGTACAAATCACTATGTCAAACGATAACAATGCATTAAAATCGCCAACCATCAATAGGCAAAATTCAAAGCGCGTAAATTATACTTTAAAAACTACAATTTTTCAACGTCTTCAGCACAGTGCGAACTGGTTTTGGGCATTGGGGGTGTTTTCCAGGTATTGGTATTGAGTATTGGGTTTTTTATGCCCCAATACACAATACTAATCAGCACCTATTAAAATCGATGTTGAACTGAAAAACTGACCTGAAAAAAAATCGAAAAGATTGACCGATGATTACAGTAGGTATAGAAAGCCGTTTTTGCGTTAATAAACTAAAGGTTAAGAATGTCTTATACTGTCGCTTTTCTAATTAGTACATGCACCAGTAATTAGTGCAATTTCGTTGTTCTTATCTAAGATAAACGTTTGTGATTCAATTGAAATTTGTCATTTTAGTGATACAGAATGTATTATATTGTACCCAAGGAGTGCGGGTCTGGCACACCCCTTTCTGGTGGAGTAAGAAGAAAAAATCCACCGAAAATAAGAAACACTGTAATACAGTAGATCATGTACGGACTAAAACTGTTAATTTCTGCTTATTTTACCCTCCAGAACGGCTTCTAAATGCTTTCTTAACGGCTAATTTTTCAAAGAAATCCTGTGTACACCACTGGAATGTACCTTTTCACTGAAATGCAATTTTTGGGTCAGTTACGCAAGTATTGGGTAATGGGGGTCTCAAGTATTGATTGGGTTTTGGTATTGGGGTATTAGGTTTTTCAGGTATTGTTCGCACTCTAGTTTTCAGGCTTCAAGTGACTTCTGTCGCCTTCCGAAATGTGTTTTTGCCACTTTAAACGTCTATTCACTGGCTTTGATCAAAATCTTTGAGGCGTTTGAAGACTGCCGAGTGCTTCAGACTCAGGTGCTTCCACAACGGAGTGGTGCTAACTTTTACTTAGTGGGATTACAGTAGGTTACGGGTTACTAAACTAATCAGATTATCGATTGCGCAGCAAAGAAGACACGCAATAGTGCGCAAGAAATGGTGTTTGATTTCCAAAAAAATTTAGCGAAAGTTCCGAAAAATTCCGAGATCTCTGAGTTCGGAATCGGAACTGCCAGTTCCAATCGGAATCGGAATCGGAATTCCGGTCGTTCTCTAGCAGCAACACTGAAGAGCTGCTCACTCCGCACACTTGAACCAGAAGCAGACATGGGCTAGCATTCCGGCTGTTGGGTGGTTGAAAGGATGGTAAGAAAAAATAGAGCTCATTTAAGCCTAATGAGGGTGGCGCATCGGCTTGAGGGGGGGGGTCAACTTTTTTATCCAAATGGCAACTACCTGTTCTGCGATTCTCTACTTAATTGATATCAGATCGCTGATTGCATCAGTGCTTGACTGATAAGCAGCGAGAGCAGTTTGCTCATTCAAATTTTCAGATTTTCTTGCATCACTATAAATATCGATATCGAATATCGTCGGAACAATAGTTATCAGTGTAATCAGCACCGTACCGTAAGCTTTCTAGAATTGCAACAGTAGCAAGAGTAGTATATAACCCGACACTATAAGATGCATTTCTGACATTCCATTCTATGTATACGTCATACCGTTTGAGAAAAGCTCATTGCGTTGGTAGTAGTACGAAGAGAGTGCATTCTAGCCCCCATACGTAAACAAAGTATTCCGCAAACCCTCTCTGTCTCGCCAACGTCTAGACTGTAGCAGACTTAAACAACAGACCGCCCTTCTGCGCTAACAAAATTTATGGTCGATCGCAGGGCTTATCAAATTCTAAAGTCAATCTCAAACGTGTATAAACTTTTGCATCAAAAGTCCAGTTCAGAATACTCTGCTAAGAAAATTTTAAATTGAGAAGAACTTTGCTGAAGCACAACGTTCTATCAGGAAACGTATATAAGGCAGCGCGGGTTGAGAAAAAACCTACCAGACTCGCGATGATGAAACCAAATGTTTATCATAACGTTGACCTACCAGACGGTTGGTAACCCTCCCAGCTGGACGCGTGCCTCAGCCGACTGTGGTCCCACAGTCTGGGACTCGATGATCCAAACCCAAAGCGTTCAATTCAAAAATGTTGCTAAAGCAATAAGGACGAGTGGAGTGTAGCGAATATTTCCTGATTGCATTTGATAAACATACGTTCGTAGACAGGGAGACTTTGTACTCCAGGAAGCAGACAATTTTCAATTCGCAGACGTCACTATCTGAGGCATTTGATAAACATACGTTCGTAGACAGACAGACTTTGTACTCACAACAGGAAGTGTTTGGGGGACTATATAAGCACTCACTCAGTCGTCTAGTATCCATTGTCTTCTCCACTGAAACGCTTTGCGGTTGTTCTGCTATGGCTCCAAAAAGGAAGCAAATATCTCCAAACTCGAATACCCCAGCTACCAAAAGACCAAAAATTGGTCACCAAGTCAAACTCCTAGACGCCCTGAATATCGATGTTCCTAAACCAACAAGACGCTCTAACAATCGTCTCAACTACCTTAACCTTCATCGAGCAGAGAAGAAACAGACGATTGCTACAGATCAGGCAGTCAGCAACCTGATTCGTGCCAACAACCAGCTGATTCAAACAGAAGTAAACCGCTTCAACACTTTTGCCCGCTACAACTTCGAAGTCAATCGCCTGGACCCAGCTACAATAGCAAGCAAGCTAGACGCTGTGTATCGACGAGAAGCCGGTCGCGATGGTAGTGGCACAATGTTCAAAGTCAACATTCGAGCGGGGATCGTGCTATTGGATAAGAGAACCGGGCGCGTCGTGTGGTGGCAGCCAGACTACCAGACTCAGCTCAACGCAAAACCCCTGATTATTCAAAGTGAAGCCGACCTGGAAACTAGTGTGCAACAATTATCCCATCAGAACTTTGACGAGAAGATGGTTAACTATGCACCGAACTCGCGCTACATCTACCTTCAACCTACCAACGTGGAATTCACCGTCATCCCACTCGATGACTTTCCATTGAGAGGGGACTTGCAACAAAGTGACTTTCCCGATGTTATTATCAACAATCGAAACCTCTTCTGTTTTGCGCGAAGTTATCGTGGAAAAAACCTTCTCAACGATGGACTCTGTCTGTTCCGATGCCTAGCAGTTTTTCTGTCCAAAAAATCCTACAAAGACTGTGAAAAGGAGGCCAAAAACCTAGCGAGACAGTACTGCGCTGCCAGAGAGTCGAGTCTGTCATCATTTCGTGGAATTTCGATCGGAGAGCTCGCGATCATTGAAGACACATTCGATGTGGGTGTGAAAGTCTATGCCATGAAGAGTGGTTCAAACCAGGTCAAATTGATCAGACTGCCTCGAGAAGGAAAGCGGCATGGTATTTGTCAAGTGCTGGCATTTGAGGAGAAACACTTTTGCCTCATAAAGCCTGGAAAGGAGCACAAATTTCTGGGTGGATACCAGTGTCCCAAGTGTGAAAAACTTTCTCGCACCGAAAGAGATAATAACCTACACCAAAGAAATTGCAAGGGTGGAACCAAAACTGTCGTGAAAACTGGCAAGTACTCGAGCCGACCACTCATCGTGGAACAGCTAGAAAAGGTCGGAGTGCTTCTGAAGAAACCCACCGACCCCTTCCAACAGTACTTTGTGGTGTTCGACGCTGAAAGTCGGATGGAAAAAGTGGCAGAACTTTCGACCACAAAAATGACCTACGAGTTCAAGCACGAAGCCATAGTGCTGTGCGCCGCTACCAATATTCCTGGAGAACACGTCAAAACCTACGTCAACCATCGAGAAGAACCAGAAGAGTATCTGAAACAGTTTCTCTCTCAAGTAGAACATTGGCGGTTGATGGCGAAGGAGCTCAACTTTCACAAAGCTCAGTACATCTTTGACCAGCTAGATGACTTAATCTCACAGCTGGAAGGAAACGAAAAACAGGCGCAGTACCTCAAAAGAGTAGAGAAACTTCGGTGCAAGTTGGAAAACCGTCTGGAAACCATCAATGTGCTCGCTTTCAATGGCCGGTCATACGATATTCCCCTGATGAGAGAGCATCTACTCCCACTCTTGGAGGAATTCGATGGTGCAGCACACCTGAGAAACACAGAAGAAAGTGGTGAAGCAGAGGAAGACAATCGGGCGTTTCTCGAAGACATTGACGAAAAGCCAAAGACTGGAATTCGTTTCCTGCTGAAAAATGGGTCCAGCCGTTACGATGCCATCCTAACCAACAAGCTGCGAATTCTGGATGTGCTCAACTACCTCGGTGGACAAAACATTCCTCTGAGAGACTTTGTCAGCAACTTTGCCAAAGATCAGACTGACAAGATCGATAAAGCTTGGTTCCCCTACAGCTCACTGAAAAACATCGACAATGCTTACGACTTGGAAGAGTTTGGGATACCAGAAAAGTCAGACTTTGTCTCAGACCTCACCGGTGTCAACACTCTCGGGAAAACGGAAACTGAAATTGAACAAAACTACCAAGAATTCAAGAAGCTCTGGCACCAAAGCGATTGCAATAATCTCTATGACTGGCTGATCGAGTACTGCAAAATCGACTGTCTCTGCATGGTTCCAGCCTTGGAAACTCTCCAACAACAATGGGTTGAGAAAGGAGTAGACCTTTTCACAGACCACTGCACGATTCAAGGAGCCATCGTTCCAGTTTTGCTCTCAACAGCTCCCATCAACACCTACTTTGTGGTGCCAGAAGAGGAAACATTGCAACTGTTCAGGAGCAAGGGGCTGACCGGCGGACTGGCAGAAATCTTCACACGACACCAAGAAGCGGACGTGACTCCTGTAGCCCCCAATTCATCATACCTAACCAAAGTAGTCGAAAGTTGGGACTCGAATAACCAATACCTCCACGCCATCGCCTCTGAAATGCCTGTGGGTCCCTACTTGGTGCGCAAGTCCGAAGACGAGTTCTACCCTCACCTGAGTGGTGAAAAACTAGCAACAACCGCAATTCAGTGGTTAGATTTTATGGCCACCAAACTCAGATGGCCGATTCGACACAAACTGAATGGTGATGAACCAGTGTTCTTTCACGGCAGACAGTGGAGACCGGACGGCTACTGTGCACAGTTGGACACGATTCTAGAATTCGATGGGTGTCACAGTCACGGCTGTACAAATCCAAACTGTCCAGTTAGCAGGTTAGGAGAAGAAGTCAGTCCAGTGACTGGAAAGACCTACAATGACATGAAGGAGGCCACCTTAGCACGGAACGAAGTCTGGGAAAAGAATCACAACCTCCTCATCGTTATGCAAGAGTGTCAGTTCAAGCGAGAGTTGCGTACCGATGCCGGTCTGAAAAAGTTTGTCTCAACTTGGACACTGGGTCCCCAGCGATTCGGTGGTAACGCGAGAAAGCTAGAGGAGCAAGATGCTGTCAACAAGCTAAAAAATGGCGAAATCTTCGGCTTTGCAGTGGTGGACCTAGACTCCGATCCCAACCACCCTCACTACGAAAAACTAAAGATGTTCCCGCCGATCATTAGACATATGGACATCAACCCAAAAATGGTCCCACCACCTCTTCTCGAGCAGGCGGAAGCCAATGGAACCCCATTCGTCAAGCCGAGGCGCAATCTAGTTGCATGCATGACTGGCAAGGAAGTGCTCGTTTACACCCCACTGCTGCGCTACATTTGTGGAATAGGGGTCGTTATAAAGAAAGTTCACAAGATCGTTCAATTTCAAGGAGGACACTTTCCGTTCAAAGAGTATGAAAGGCAGACAGCTGATATGCGCAGAGAAGGTGACAAGACTAAAAATCCCATCAAAACGAATATGGCCAAACATATGGGAGCTAGCGCCTGGGGCAAATTCGCCTACAACCCAGAGAAGAGGAGTGAACATAAAATCGTCGGCCTGGACAAATTGAAGCGATGACAGATGGTTCAAAATTGTAAAGGAATTGTTGGTTAGACGCCGTGTTGAAAAATCCGAGCGAGAACTTGTTAGTTGTGGAGAAATTTGATGAAGTGGTGATGAAATCACACTTTGCTAACCATTTATCACATTCAGAAAGTTTTGACAACAACAACGGAGAAGGGTAATACAACCAGTCAGTTTTCAAAGGATCGGTTGGGTCGAAGGGTTCCAGTTTGTTCATAGTAAGGTAGACATCAAATTCAGACATTGTGGTGGAGCTGTAGCGATTTCTCGGGGAAAGTGGATGGCAGGACAGAACCGTTTGTTGGGTTGACGAGCTGGTAACTGGGGCGAGGAAGAGTTGGAATGACTTTATATACAGTAAACAGTTCTTTGCTCCAACGAGGTAAGTTGATTTTATCGAAAGCTCCTTGCTTGTTCAATTCCAACTTTCGAACCATATCACCGAGTTTGAATTTTGGAGGGGCGAAATTTTTCACATTTTCAGCCAAAAGCTTCCATCTTCTTTTTGTCACGTCTGCTAGCACATCACCAGAGTTTTCTTCTGTCACACTGGCTGGAGTTCTGTTTCCAATTCCAGAGTGAGGAGAATTATTGTAGATGGTCACCGCTTGTTCAACAGCTTTCCAACCATCGGTCTCAGTCTTGGATGTAATGATTCTTCCCATTATTAGTCTGAGTGTTCTGATCAGTGATTCCGCCAATGAAGTTTTTGAAGGATTGTCTCCGGATACATAATACACTTCGATATCGTTGTCTTTCATGGTGTCTCTGAACGGCTTGCCGATAAACTCTGAACCCTTGTCGGCATAGACAGAGTTTATGCGAAATGGGTAATTATCGATGATTTTCTTCATTGCGTTGGCGACATTTTTCGACTTGAGGATCTTGACTGGGGCAACTGCAGCGAATTTTGACAGAGCGTCCACCGCGACAAGGGCGTTAGGATAAATTGATTTTGTTCCCCGTCCTAGGAACCAAATGTCGACTGCCACAGTTTGTCCGGGATATGTTGCCATAATCCATCTGTTCCAAATCGAGTTCCTCGGCTTGGGCACTTGTCGGTGAAGGGCGTAAGATGGCATGGTAGAGAGAAACTTTGTGGTTTCTTTCAGAGTAATAGAAGGATCGATAGTCCGAGCTCTTAACCAAAGCTTCCTTGGTGGGGAAAAACCAAATGTCTTATTGAAATAGAGCTTTTCCAAAATCGACCGTTTGGTCTTGGTCAACATGATACAATGAATAATCTCGTGATTGTTCGAACATTTTATATCCAGAAATTTTACAACAACCCAAAAGTGTAAGCAAACTTCTTTACCTACAATCTACTCAGAGAGAGACAGCGCGTTTAACCATTATCTAAAAGTATTTTGGTGTAAGTTTGGGAGCTGCTCAGACGATGCTTTGTTTACATATGGGGGGCTAGAATGCACTCTCTTCCTATTAGAAACGTTTGTTGTTTTCTCATTTTTCTTAGCAGAATATTCTGAACTGGACTTTTGATGTAAAAGTTTATTCACGTTTGAGATTGATTTTAGAATTTGATAAGCCCTGCGATCGACCATAAATTTTGTTAGCGCAGAAGGGCGGTCTGTTGTTTAAGTATGCTACCGTCTAGACACTGGCGAGACAGAGACAGAGTTTGCGGAATACTTTGTTTACATATGGGGGCTAGAATGCACTCTCTTCCTACTACTACTACGCAATGAGCTTTTCTCAAACGGTATGACGTATACATAGAATGGAATGTCAGAAATGCATCTTATAGTGTCGGGTTATATACTACTGCAAGGAAGGCGGTTCTGTTGCAATCTCTACTTTTGAGTGAAACTAACTACCAGCATCGGTAGAAACAAAGCTTTTCCGTTCAGCTCAGATGAATGAAAAAATTTGAATAGCTGCTGAGCTCAATTTTTAGCCGTTTGTTCTGTAAATTTGATCAGAGTTTCTTTCGTTTCAAAGTTTCAAAGTTTATTCAACAAAGCCTGCACACCATTTCTGTCAGAACGAAGGGCGAGCTGGGCCGATTTCCGGCTCGAGAGCCCTACCCCGAATGTATTTGGAAAAATCAACATGTTCTAATTTTGTTCGTTTAGACAAATTTGTAGGAATAAATGTTGGGTTGCAACCATACATGTAACAGGGGGGTCTAGGGGGGGTCTGCCCCCACCCGACTTAGGCCAGACCCCCCCGGATGGGGACCCCCCCCCCCCGAGACGATTTCACCGACCCCTCCCCCTCCGATTTTTCTGGCAAGTAAATTTTCGAGCAAATTTTTGCAATTTTTTACACTTTCACACACAAAAATTGCCAAAATCGCCTGCAAACAGCACTTTTTAGCTGTATTTCAGCCCAAATTAGCGATTTTTGGCGATTTTTAGGCCAAAAATTGCGATTTTTCTCGATTTTTGAGCGTTTTTTACTGCCCACCCCCCTCCCCCAAAATTTTGGCCCAGACCCCCCCCCCGGCCGGCGCCAGGCCCCCCAACCCCCCCTCTCCCCATCGGCGGATGACCTGTTACATGTATGGTTGCAACGGTTGTGCAAATTTTCTGTTCAGGTCAGCTGAACGGGAAAATCGTTTGTATCTATCTACCGGTGCAGCCCAAATTGTGCGTTTGTAGTGTGGTTTACAAGTTGGGCAACGCTTCAGGTGATCAGGTGTCAGGTAACAACATAAAGTTTGCTGATGAACGTGTCGGTGGTTTGGGTTGGATTGGAATCGAAAACCTGGTATTTACGTAGTATATACTAGTAGTAGTACAGTAGTAGTAGTACTAGTAGTATTAGCATAGCACATACTATGATGATAATAAATCTGTGCGATGCGGTGCCATCCTATGCGTGCGTCATAGGTATCTCCCCATCAAAGTCGCCGAGTGGACAGGCGTTCTGTACGAAAGTGGTCCAAGTATAACTTTAGCTTGTTTTGGCTTCCGCAATGCAGTCTTAGACATACGTATGGACTATGGAATGAGACATACGTCTCTCTCTAGTTTGCCTAAGCTTCATGGTAAATTTGTGTCTAGGCTTGTAATGAGCCGAGAACAACTAACTCTCTCGGCAAGAGAAGTTTTACTGACCGAAAGCCCACACGGTTGTAGTTCAGTTAACAATACTTTATCTGCCCATGATCAAAGCTAAGCTGTGTCCGCACAATGTCCCTAACGGTGCGAAAGAGAAAAACTCAGCAAGAGAAACGTCAACAAGGCCACGGATCCGTCTCTTTATGGCATACGTCTCCTTCGCGACTAGACCTATTTATTTTGTAGTGACTACTAACCACTAACCACTAACTACTAATTTTTGGGGTTTTATGACGTCATCAAGACTACAAATTGACTACGACTACATACTCAGATTTAGTGACTACAAATTAACTACAAAATACCTTTTGAATTTGTGAATTAGTAGTCAGCAGTTTCTGGAATTTATTTGGTCATATCATGCACATACATAGCCATTTAGAAACGAAAAGGGTGCCATTTTATCGGTGGAGTTTTTGCTAACTGAGCTTTTTTTACTAATTTTGACAACTTTTTGTCGTTCAAAAGCAATTTTTCTGTTATATTTTGGAATATTTACTGAATTTGTGACCGTTTGCAGACAAAGCAAAGAGCACGTTTGTTTTTTCTTGGCAAACAAAAAAACATAGTTAGAATAATAACGAAAATATATCTTTTGAAGTTGTAAACAAGAAAAACGGGTATTTTGAAGCTAATAAAAATATAAAACTTTTGTAGTTCAAAACAGGGATTTTTGGCATCACACCTTGTAGAAAAACAGATGTTATTTCTTAAATGTTCACCTTTCCCTTGTTTGGTTCACTATTTTAGATTTTCAAATTCTTGTTTTATATCCTAAACCTAAAAATTTGGCAATTTTATTCAAAACTTTGCTGACTACAAATTGACTACTAACTACGACTACATATTTAAAATCGAGAAATTTTGAGACTACTAACTAAGACTACTAATTATTTTTGGTGATTTTTAGAGACTACTAACTACGACTACTATTATTTAAAATTTGGAAAAGAAATAGGTCTATTCGCGACGACCATTAAATTCGCAGGTACAACTGTACCGCCTGAAATTCGCGATGACTCATATGCGAGTCGACCCAAAATCACAAAAATTTTTGGCCGTCCGAAACTCACTTGATTCGCACAATGTTTAAACATGCATTATACGCCATTTTGTTTCGCAAGAATGCGACTTTGGTTGCAGATTCGTCGTCATCGAATTTTTGAGGTGGGAAATTCGAAAAATCGCGTATTCGCGCTTTGGCTCCATCCATATGGAGGGAGTCCGTCTTTTTGAGGGGATAATCAAATGAGAGCTTAAGAGCCAATGCACGTAAAAAGGGTAAAATCATGTAAAGTAGCTATGTCAGGGATTTGGACCAAGTGGTGTTTTTTAGTTAGTATAAGAGTAGAAACGACCACGTGCGAGATGGTTTTTGCATATTCCTCCATACAGCAGAGTTATGACATTTTTTGTGATTTTTGCTCCAAAAATCGTTTTCTGCCCATAACTTTCTAACCAGTGGTCCAAATTTAACCGCGAATGCATCAAAAGATGTGTCTTTCTTTGTAGAATCACCTGATAAAATCTCAACTCCATTGCTTTTTCTCCTCTCGAATCATTCGCGAAAAATCGGTCAAAAAGACCTCAACTTTGAGGTCATTTTTCTCGCTTGGAGGTGCCTACCTAGAGGCGTCATCTGGTGGACCTAATAGAGCAACACCTGTACTATAAGAATGTAAAAAAATTATCATGGGCATTTTTGATTTGCGCGAAAAAATTGAGCTCAAAGTTTCGAAAAGTGCCAAAATTGAGCATTGGTTTCCTCGCATTTTCGCGTTAATCAAAGCATACATAGCGCTTCGAGCGTCTGAGAGTCTGAAATACAGTTGTTCAGTAAGAATTGAAAGCAGTGCGTTGCCATTGTGCAGTAAATGCTTCTTTTTTGGAAGAACTGGTCAGACAGGTTCCTTTCGCTTGACAAGGTGAAGCAAATAATTTAATTCCTGCTGAGCTGGATCAGTATCTCTACATACATACAGGTGCAGTAATACTTGAACGTTTGAAAGGTTGAAAGTTTATACAACAAAGCACAGCATACGGTACATACATTACGTACTTCTGGGCAGTTGGCGGGCAGGAAGGACCTATTGCCCAGCTCGAAAGCCCTTCCATTCAAAAACCTTGATAGATCGAATTTGGCCTGTTTGAAACGAAAGTTTGAGACCGACAGTGATTTTTCAATATTGGATGAAAGGCTGTTTCACAAGGCTGTTTGTTAGCAACCCGACAGAAGAAGTTTTTGCGCAGCTGAAGACGTGTATGCGTTAGGAGGGGCCGTGCAAAAATTACGTAATCGCATGTGTGGGAGTGCAGTTCGTCAAATCATTAGAACTTATTCAAATCGCAGTACTTATTACGGTGGGGTTGGCAATTTTATAACGAAATTTTCAGGTTGCATCTTTAAAAAGAGCAAAAGCCACCAAAGTGACCATAATTTTTATTGTTTTTTATCTACAGTACAGGTACATGTCTTGCTTTAAAGACATCAGCTTACATTTTCTCAATTTAACCTTGATAAATACGTACGTTTAGATTGGATCCAACTCCAAATTTTGAAATTTTGGGAGGGGGCAGGGACCCTACCGTAGGGTAGCCAAAATCATTACGTAATTTCGGGCTAGGGGTCGGCAAATTATTACGCCCATTACTGGGGAGCGGGGGTCCGAAAAAGGCCAAAAATGCAATTATGTAATTATTGCACACTCCCTAACAATTTTTTTGGTTGTGACCTATAGTATGTGCTTCATCACTGTGAATTCAATATACGTACATTTGCGTAGGAGTCTGTGCCATTCAGATAGCTTTTTCCATTCAGCTGACTTGTTGACGTCAGATGCATACTTAATATCGGAATCACATGAAATATGCTTGTCTGAAAACAGACAGACGTGGTGGTGCTCCATTTCCTTAAAAACAAATTTAATGTATTAATACATACTGAAATATCAAATTTGTTTTATGGCTACAAGCAATACAGTGTGAAGCAAGCTTCCTTCTATTTATGCATATCAAGAGTAAACAGTCAAAAAGTCAAATTTAAACCCCACTATATTATACTTCAAGAACACTAATAGTTTTACGTACCAGAAAATTGATCTGCCGAATGTGCTCAACACTAAGAGTGCCGCTACATCCTACTGCTGGTCTTTCCCATGAACACTGCGCTCAGTTTAAAGCACGGATTAGTTGCTTAGTCACTGCAACTAGCCGTAAACAGCTTAAAAAAACATAACATATCTGCTTACATAGTGACAAAACGTAGATACACTCTATAGAAAGTGTTGACACTTTTCGAAACTTTGAGCTCTATTTTTTCGCGCAAATCAAAAATGCCCATGATAATTTTTTACATTCTTATAGTACAGGTGTTGCTCTATTAGGTCCACCAGATGACGCCTCTAGGTAGGCACCTCCAAGCGGGAAAAATGACCTCAAATTTGGGGTATTTTTGGCCGATTTTTCGCGAATAATTCGAAAGCGGAAAAAGCAATGGAGTTGAGATTTTATCAGGAAATTCTACAAAGAAAGACACATCTTTTGATGTATTCGCGGTTAAATTTGGACCACTGAATAGAAAGTTATGGGCAAAAAACGATTTTTGCAGCAAAAATCACAAAAAATGTCATAATTCTGCTGTATGGAGGAATATGCAAAAACCGTCTCGCACGTGGTCGTTTCTACTCTTATACTAACTAAAAAACACCACTTGGTCCAAATCCCTGACATAGCTACTTTACATGTCTTCCAGGCGTTTTACCCTTTTTACGTGCATTGGCTCTTAACCGCCTGGACGTCTATGTAAGGCGTATCTGATGCCAAAAAAGTAAACGGAAAAGAAGGTTTCTTTGCTAAACGCATTGCTGAATAAGTCGATCGGTCTAGCGTAAAAGCCAAATTGGTGTTTAACTGTCTTTTTAGAACTTACTTATTCACATAGCTAATCCTTCAGAAAGTAAAAGATGAGGCCAACGTCCGGCCAACACGAAAAACTATACAGCAACCAGGGATCTGAAGTTCGGGCAGTTTGAGCAGTTGAGAATTTCCAGCATGTGAACAACGAAGTCCTTCATCAGCTAACTAAATTACTTGTTGTGCTTTCTTTTCGCTTTGCCAAGAACGCCTGCATTCCAGTCTTTGGGCGACCACGGCCACGATGTTCCATTCGTAGACGATTGTATTAGAATTCCTTACTGATTCATCGAAGCAAAATATACTAAAACACACGTTAACTCCCAGTACGTCAAAAGAATCAGTCGCAATTTTCAGAAATAACCGGAATTTTTACTGTTCCATCCAACTAGAGTGCGAACAATACCTAGAAAACCCAATACCCCAATACCCAATACTTGCGTAGCTGGGCCAAAAATTGCATTTCACTGGACAGGTACATTCCAGTTGTGTACAAAAGATTTTTGCCAGAACAATTAAAATCTTTAAGAGGCTTGGTTGGGCCGCTGCCCAAGCAGGGCGAGAAGATTTTGAAAAATTAGCCTTTCAGAAAGCATTTAGAAGCCATTTTTAGCGTAAAATTAGCAGAAATTATCAGTTTGGTACTTAATATTTCGTAATTCAGTTGTGTTTCTTACTTCCGGGGTTTTTCCTAACTCTGCCGGAAATTGTATGCACCACCACAATAGCCATGTGTACGGTACTGGTACATTATAGTGACATTAGAAATGTCACCATTATTATTTTAGATAAGAACAGAGAAATTAATTACTGGTGTAGCGCTTAGAAAAGCGTACACTTTAGCAAATTCTACTAACGTTTAGTTGATTAGGCTGTCCATAAACGACGTCGTTCCAGTGGGGGGGTAGGAGGTCGGCTGAAATGCGACGATAGACGACACACCAGGAGACGGAGGGGTTAGCAAAAAACGACGTCACTTTTTCGGAATATTAGGGAACTTTCATTGTGTTATTTTTAATTTAATTATATTCTGTCAAATTTTTCTACATACAGAAAAACTTCCCAAAGTGGTTGTAGCGATTTATTCAATTGATTGTACAGTATGGTAACAAGAAAACATGACAGTACTGTATGTACTGCACTTTTATCGGGGAAGGGGTAAACCGAAAACGACGTCGCCTTAGAGGGAGGGGGTCCCCAAGAAACGATGCAAGGCGATTTTGGGGGAAAGGGGCCCCTAAAAATCGAGATTTTGGATGGATGGCTCCTTAACGCGAAAACAGCTTCATAAACCGAATCATCGATCAACTTTTTCGATTTTTTCAGATCAATTTTTCAGGTCAACATAGATTTTTCTCTATTTTTACCTGTCCCAATTAGTATTGGGTATTGGGGGTATAAACCCCAATACCCAATACCTGGAAAACACCCCAATACACCCAATACCCAATACCAGTTCGCACTCTAGTTCCAACGTTTTCTAAGCCTTCTGACGATTGGTAAATATACCTAAGGCCGGGAAAATTTTGTTCGATTTCTGTTAAATATTGACTATTGATTCGGAGATACATAGGCCACCCCTGGATTTAGTGGGGAGCCGATTCCATATTTCACCTTGTAGAAAAAGGCATGGACCACGGTATACACATGGACACGAAGCTGAAAATTTCCCCTATACCACAGTTGCGCGACCCCGAAAATCGACCGAATCAACAAACTGGTGCCTAATCGAAGAAGTACAACGAACGGACAAGTAGCATAGAGATGTATTTCAACTGTGGCACTGCAAGCAATAATACAGTCAGCATCAGCACGAGATTTTCACCAAAACAGAGACCAGATGCAGAAATTTGCACAGACAACGACCAGATCACACAAAAACGTATCGCAGTAAAACATTTCTAGACTTGAGCTTATAAGGCTTATTAACAATATTAATCTTACTAGAGCTATCAGACAACTTCTTGACAAGATTTTAGCACAGGCAATTACCTATTTTCGAAATCAAATACGAGAAAACTCATGACCCCGACGGCATGAGAAATCAGTGCCTATGTGATCAACCGGTTGTTCTTCTTCAAAAAGCAACAGCACAGCTTCAACGAAAGTGGCTTTAATGCTGTGGCACTGCAATAATGGCGAATAGAGAGTCTGCTCAGCCATGATGCAGGAATAAATCAGCCAGGCTTTCCAGCAAACTCCGAAGGCAACAACGCTGGGCACAACCAAGGAAACCACGGTTGACCTGATCTATCAGCTGACCTATTTTTTGCGGATCGCTGTTCTCGACACTCAGCTCAGGCAATTCATCAACGTCGGCGTTTGGATCAAACAGACGTCTTTGCAGACAACGCATTTTGTAAGTCTGAGAAGCGACTGCACCAAAGCACCGCAGACATAGAAAACAACGTTAGCGTCCGTGCAGTAATGGTCAGATTGGTTTGGCTGTCCCATTATTAGTTGACCAACGCGTGAATTTTTTTAGCTCACCGGCCAGTGTCAGTCAACAGGCGAGGGCACCAGAAGTATCTCACCTGTATTAACGTGGATTAATTTTTGATCAAGGAACCAGCTCGAATTTGTCATTCACTATCAAGCAGTTGCCGCGGAGTAATCCAGTAATTTCCACAGGACAATTGGCGATACCAGGAATATCGGCGTTCTAGTGGGTGGAGCGGAGTTGAATTTACCCAACAGAACGCAGTCCAATCGAAGCTCGGTTAGGCAATATCTAAAAATACACATATACTTACATAAAAATACACATATACTTACATGTGCCGCGCGGCTAGGAACGTTTCAGAAGTTAACCCTTGTTTATCAGACGACTGCCACTCATCAAGAATTGACAAAAACTGAGTTAGACTAACTAACTAACTAACAACGACCTATGTAGGTACCTACTAGTGATGAAACCGCAAAGAAAAATACCGGATACCGGATAGTGCTTCCGATCAGAAAAATACAGCATTATCCGGTATTTTAACCGGATAATAAGTAAAAATACCGGATACTGGATAGTGTTTTTGAGCTAAAAATACCGGATTATGGTTGCATCTCTAGTACCTATCCACATGCATGGGCCGGAAAAATCCGGAGGGGGTCTGGAGATCTGGGGGGGGCGGAAAAAAGTCCAAAAAACGCCTATTTTGTGTTAAATAAGCGAAAATTTTCTCCCTCCGGGTGGCGGGCGGGGGGTATGGCCGGCCGAGGGGTAGTATAGACCGGCGAGGGGAGGGGGTAAACCTCCCTTATCCCCTGCGGGGCCATGTCTGCCTATCCACCTACCACCTACTATTAAAAAAGGAATCCTTGTTTTTTCGAACTTTCGAAAAATCCCTTTTATATAGGCGAATAGCTTAAAATGAAAGCATTTTACAGGTTTCCGGAGTACCTTAATCGCTCTCTGCTGATCAAATAACCTATACGAACGTGCATAGACCCGTAATTCGTTCCCGTAAAACTCGCCTACTGATTCTGGGAGGATGACAAAAAAGGTTCGAAAAAATCGTGAAAAAATTGTTAAAAACTAACAAAATTACGTTAGAAAATCGTTGTTGTACCGGAATTTGGTTCTACAAAAGATTCCATAAGTCAAATAAACAAACAAACTACCTAACTTGTTCTTCTTTTCTTCTTTTTTTTAATTTTCCTCGGCGGGAGCGTTTAATGTTTCAGCTGATGGGTAAACTCACGCGCAACTGCGGTAGAGATGGGTAAATGAAGGCGGTTTCAACTTCGTGTCCATGTGTATACCGTGGTCCATGAAAAAGGGAAACGGTACTCGGGTGGGGAAAGCTGCGGTACACAACACAACAGTACAACAAGTTGAAAATCATCAATTAAGAACATTTTAGGCTTTCTGCATGGAATGAAAAGTTTTACAGACGAGAAAACATATTCCAAGCATCAATTTTCACTGAGGCCCAACTCGACTTAGATTTTCAAGATTATCAGCATCAGTACCTGCCCCACGATTCGATGTGACGGGGGGGTCGACCATACGACCCTACGATCAGACCCGAGGGTCCATTTCGATGCCCCGTATAAATGAAATCGACCAAGTCGAACTTACCACCTACCCGAGGCTTTAATCAGCCTCAGGAGGTCCCTAACAGATAATTCACTCAGCTCCTGGGTGGTCAGATACCTTCGCCCCAGGATCCTATACCTACGCCCAGCCAATGCGTCACATTGTGTGACCAAATGTTCAGGCGTTTCCTCTTCTTCTGAGCAGAAGGAGCATGTTGGATCATCCACCAGGCCCATAATGCTAAGATGCTTATTAAGGTTACTACTGTGTCCGGTTAACCAACCAACCACCAGCTTTAGTTCCCTTCTACTAAAACTAAGTAGTTCTCTGGTTACTACCGATCTAGGTCCCAGAACAAACTGCTTAGACTGCCTACAGTCGGTCCTTAGATCCCAGTCAAACTGCAACTGGTTCCTAGCCCAACTTCTTAATTCAGTACGCACTTTCTTAACAGAGATGCCAAGGGCCGGTTCCGGCCCTATAAGTGGCAACTCTGAAGCCGCCCGGGCTAGTCGGTCAGCTTCCTCATTTCCCTCCACATTCGAGTGTCCAGGTACCCACACCAGCTGTAGCTTCTTCTGAAGCGCCAGTCGTTGTAGTTCCCTGACACACTCTGCAACCAACTTAGAGCTGATGCGTGGAGATACTAAAGCTTTTAAAGCTGCTTGACTATCTGAACAAATACAGATCTTCTGCTCAAGACAGTTAACTAATCCGGGATCCCTGGCGCAGTTCAAAATGGCATAGACCTCCGCCTGGAAAACCGTTGCGTATTTTCCCAGGGGAAAGGAATCCTCTACCCCTAGTCTCTGTATAAATACTCCTGCTCCCGAATTCTCCAAACCTGTTAACCTGGAACCATCCGTATAACAGTAGAGAGTATCAGTTGCATTAGGAACATTACCTTGCCAGACCTCCCTACTCGGGAAGTCGACTTGGTATTTCTTATCAAACACATAATTGGGTAGTTGTTGGTCACTTGGGAATTGGTACAATGGCGATAAACCGCACAATTGTGCCCAAACACTACAGTGACCACGACCTACCCTGTGCCACTGATTAGTACTTTTAAGTCTGTAGCAGGTCGCCATCGCTTCCACTTGAATCCAGGTGTGTAGCGGTGGAAGACACAACAGAACTTCCATTGCTGCTGTAGGTGTTGTTTTTAGAGCCCCTGTTATGCATAAACATGCCAGTCGTTGTATACGGCCTAGCTGTGTTTTGACGCATTCCAGGTTCGTCCGTTTCCACCACACTACAGCAGCAAACGCTATCATAGGTCTAATGACTGCCAGATACAGCCACCTGACCATCTTAGGTGACAATCCCCAGTTGTTCCCAATTGCTCTTTTGGCCTGGCAGAAAGCTGCCTTAGCTTTAGAGCATTTGGTCTCAAGATGGGCTGCCCAGTCTAAACGGGAGTCCAAAACGACCCCCAAATATTTAACTCTTTTGACTAACTGAAGCCGTTTCCCATAGATCTTAGGGAGTTTAAGCCCAGTTAGCCGCCGTCTCCTTGTGAATAGGATCAGCTCTAACTTGTCCGGCTGTACTGCCAGACCTTCTTCTTCACACCATCCTTGGACAACTGTAAGCGCCCTCTGCATGAGGTCACACACAGTGTCTAGGAATTGTCCTTCTATGAGAACTACCCCATCATCCGCATAGCCTAGGGCGTTGAACGACGAATCGTTTAAACGCACCAGTAGGCTATCTACAAGGAGTATCCAAAGTAGGGGAGATAAAACCCCTCCTTGTGGACACCCCCTTCGCGTATTGATGGATCTACTACATTGTCCCATATGAGCGGTCACAGTACGGAGTTTAAGCATGGCCTGTATCCATTGGATAAGGATACTCTCCACGCCTCTCCTCCTCAGCGCCCGCTCAAAGGAAGCAAAAGATGCATTGGAGAAAGCTCCTTCTATATCAAAGAAAGCTCCTAATGCAAACTCTTTTCGCTCTAGAGCTCTATCCACACGACCCACCAGACAGTGTAAAGCTGTTTCCACAGATTTTCCTACCTGGTAAGCGTGTTGACTAGGGTGGAGTGGTATGTGCCGAAGCACCCCATCTCTCAACCACCTATCGATCAAACGTTCCACGCTCTTCAACATGAAAGAGGATAGACTAATTGGTCGAAAGGATTTTGCTTTTGCGTATGAGTCCTTACCTGGCTTGGCTATAAAAACCACCCTCACCTCTCGCCAGAGTTGAGGTATATAAGCCAGTGCAACTGATGCTCTAAACACTCGCACCATAGGTTTGATAAGAATATCAAGCCCTTGTTGCAAGAGTGCCGGAAAAACTCCGTCTGGTCCAGAGGATTTGTATGGTTGGAAAGTTTTCACCGCCCATATCACCTTATCCTCCGTGACAATTCTGTCAGCTAATCTCCAGTCACCCCGGGCTCCCCCTGGAGCCTGGTTGTCCGGTTCCAATGTCATGTTTGCTGCAGTTCCCCCAGGAAAATGCACATCTAGTAGGTATGACAAAGCAGTCTCCCTACTTTCCGTGTAAGTCCCATCTGGTAACTGAAGCATACCGACCTCTATTGGAGGATCCCTGTTGAGAACTCTGTTTAGCCGTGCAGTGGCCTTAACCCCCTCCACTTCCGTACAGAATTCCCTCCAGGATTCCTTCTTAGCAGACTTGACAGTCGCCTTATACTTCCGTTGAGCACTCCTATACTCATCCCAGTCCTGTTCGGCCCGGGTGAGTAGTGCCCAGCGCAACTTCCTTCTACATTCACTTCGTAGTACCGATAGTTGCCGGTTCCACCAAGGGACCCGGCTACTCCCAGTCCTAACTCTTTTTAGCGGGCAAGCCCCTTCGAATGAGTTCAAAATACTACCTTGGAGCAAACTCACTTCCTCTTCTAATCCTTGTACGTCCCGGATGATCACCTGACGGTCGCCCAGTTTACGTCCTAGGTTGTCTTTATAGACACCCCAGTCCGTAGAACGCGGGTACCTCCGATATTCAGGTGGTGCTCTTTCCAGGCGTATCTGAAAATAAATGTGTCTATGGTCAGATAGTGAATCTTCCCGCGCCACACGCCAATCTAAGATATCCATTGCAATGCATGGAGACACTAAAGTAAGATCTATAACAGAGAGACCCCTACCTATAAAGGTGGGTTCATGACCCCTGTTAATGATTTCTAAATCAGAGGCAATGACATACTCCAGAAGGTGATGGCCTCGGGCATTTACATCCCGACATCCCCAAACTGTATGATGTGCATTAGCATCACAGCCTATTACTAGGGAGCGATGGCCCCGATGGCAAAAATCCACCACTTTTATCATTTCACGGGTTGGAGGTAACTCCCCCTACAACTTGTGGCAGGTAGATAGAGGAGAAGACAACCAATCTTCTCCGTCCGCCCACCAACAAGTCTACTTCTATTGTACTAGCATCCTGGGTACTTAGATGAGGCATGAATACTACATCTAACGCCCTAGAAGCATAAATACAAGATCTAACATGTTGACCAGGTACACCTCGATAAATACGGCCCCCTAAAGATCCTAAACCCGCAACTCGATTATTAATCGTGTACGGTTCCTGGATTAAGGCTATAACAGATCCACTTGTCTGCAGCTTCGCCAGGCTCCTGCATAGAACCGCAGAAGCCGCACGGCTATGCTGCAAGTTGATCTGAATAACCATAAGGTTGGTTGGCGCTGGCATCATTCAACACACTGCACCACCCTCCCTATACTTAATCTTTACTCCTTACCCGAGCTTCCTTGTTGGTTGACCAGATGGTCACCCAACTCAGCTCAAAGTAAGGTCGCATGTCCAGGCCTCGAAGAACGCCCAGGGACACATCATCAACACTAATAAAGTAGTGAGTGTGTGACTCACCACTCCTAGTGTCAAGAATGCGCCACCGGTCGGTCCTGAGACCTGGATTCTGGTCCTTGAGTGTGCCCAATACTATTTCCGGTTGTTGTTGAACACCCGGAATCAGCAGGTTCACTCGAGTCCACTTAGGCAGTTGGCTCACCGGCACAATGGTGTACCGTTGAGCTTCCCCGCCTTCCTCACCTGACAGGAACACCGACTGCTGCAACAACCAGTCGAGGCTTTCCTGATTTGCGCAGGTGACCTTGAAGACCCCCTGCATCAATCCGGAGCCCTCGAACCTGGGTGTGACACCAGAGGTGTCCCTACTCCTAACTGCCTGCACCAGTGCTGCTCTGATCCCCGACACTTCGCCTGTTTCCAGGTGTCGATAGGGGTCGTCCTTGCACACAACTGCTGCTTGCAGCTCTCTCACCACCGCATCTGCGTAGCTACTCGCAGTTCCCTCCCGGAACCGCTTTGGCTTCTGTTGTTTGCTACTCACCGGGGTCTCACCTGACACCCGAGGACGCTTTCGGGTACCAGGTGCTCCCCCAGCTTTCGCTTTCTTTAGAAAAGTCTTCCCAGTTTCACCCGGTTTCTCAGCCTCTTTCGAGGCAGCTCCCGAGCTACTACCAGGTTGACTACCAGCGGTGGGTTGCAGGGAGGAAGATCCAGATGGCTCTGTCGCTGCCGAAGCAGCCTGCCGAGCCTTCCGTTTCTTCCGCTGCTGCGCCCCACTTGGTCTTCTCGGCTTCACCCGAAGGCTAGCCACTTCTTCTACCAGGTTCGCCACCGATGCGGCCCCCTGTTCCTCCGAGTGGCCCGCTTCCTGACCAGTGACATCAGGGCCTAACGACCCGTCACCAGCACCGGTCAGTCCGCAGGCAATGACAGATCTGCTACTCGCAGACGGGAGTGGACCACCGACAGCACCTGCCGTCACCGCACTGTCGGTGGGGTCCCCAGAGATTATGAAGCCCCTTTGCTGGGTACCGGGGCATGTTTTGCTTTCTCCTTCCATAAAAGGCCCAACTCGACTTAGATTTTCAAGATTATCAGCATCAGTACCTGCCCCACTTCCTTAATCGAAATGTGAAATTTTCAGACCAATTTTGCTCCGTATTAACTTTACGAGAGCAGTATTAGCTGATGATACCAGGTGAAGCATATCCAACTGACTAAGATGTCATATCCAGCTAAGGTAAGCTGCATTAAGAAAATACAATACAGATACATACAATTGTAGCGTTGGCGATTCATTTGGATGAAAACGCCTTGAATGAAAATTAGCAAATGAAAATGTAGTATGCTTTTCGATTTATGAGCTCGCACACCAGAATGGAGGCACTCCAAACTTTCGGTCGAAAATGACACAATTTACAACCAGTTTTTTTCAGATTTTGATGCCTATCGCTGGGTTTGGAGTACCGCCATTATGGTGTGCGAGCTCATACTTCGCTTTCGTGTATATGGTTATATAGCCCATCACATTCTCCGTCTAACTCTTTACTACTGGTCGCCCTAACTTCAGTCACACCAGAACTGTGCATGACTCTTAAAAGATACCGCAAATCTTTTTCCGAAAATTAAAACATGAATAACTCAAAAACGGGGGCGAGTCCAGAAACAGTGAAAACACCGGCATGTTGCCAACGACCAGCTCTATCTCCCCTGAAAGTATGGGCAAAATCCTGAACTGGGCAAAAAATATTTTTTAGACTTTTTGAAATACCCCTTAAAATCGACGCTATTCATTTGAGCATGAATCAATCGGCTTTGCTCGAATAATTGGCATGGTAAGCATAATCTACGCTGAAACTATGAGCCCGATCGGTTCAAGTACGCTATTCCACGGGTTCAAAATGTCCAAAATCACGTTTTTGGCCGTAAATACCGCAAGGGGTATCGGAGAGCCAAAATACCGCAGTGGTGGTGTTTTCTACTTAAGACCTATCGATTCATCACATAAAAAGTATAGGTCAGAAAATTTCATGTTCCGCCCTTATAAGGGAACCTGCATAGTTTTTATAAAAATGGCTCTTAAGTCTAACTCTAACTCTAACTGGTAGACAGATACACACAGCAAGGATTGGAAGTCAAGTGCTGACTGACGAGACAGGCATTTGCCATAGATAGTTTTGCATATTTTTCCAATTTGTTAGTTTACTTGGTGACTGGTACCCGCGCCGCGGGCTTGAGAAGATGCAATTTTCGTTGTTGCTCTCGTCTTAACAAACGGTTTTTATTAATAAATTTTTTTAAAGTTGCCAACTGAAGCAAGTAATTAATGCTCATCAGTGTAATTAAGTGATGTTCTGAGTGATCTAGTCACAGGTTTGTTCTTTCTTTTATTTAACTTCAACTTTATCAACACAAAAATATGGTTGTTAAAAACAAACACAGTCCAACCAATCACTTGGCCGGACAGAAGGAGGTAGGCAGGGCCGATTGACCGGCTACTCACCCACCATAAGCGTGTTCAAGATAAACCAGTTACATAACGGCTCCGTAAATAATTACCCCACTCTAGAGAAAGCAAACCTTGTTTAAAAGAACCAACAGTACGTTTAGTTACAACATGTTCAGGTAAGTCGTTCCAAATCGAAACAACACGGTTAGCAAAGTAATACTTACGTGCATCTGTACGCGAAAATTGAACATACAGCTTAAGGCAGTTACCTCGAGTACCTTGAACCCTAGCAAACTGAAAGAAACTGTCAAAAGGAACATCCACTCGACCATAAATAATCTTGTACACCATAACCAGATCTTTAATCAAACGACGTTCTTCAAGTGACTGCAATTTCAGAACCCTAAGTCTATCTACATAGCTTAGCGCCTCCATTCCGGGTAACCTACGGGTGAAGAGACGTTGCACACGCTCAATTAACTCTGTGTCCTTAATTAAATAAGGATTCCACACTTCTGTAGCATATTCAAGTTTCGACCGGACGTAAGTTTTGAACATCTGAACTAGAAAATCTTTATCTCTAGTTACAAAAGTTCTGTAAATTAAAATTACAAGCTTAAAATTACAAGCTGAAAGCTTAATTATTTAGTTGTTTACAGTGGTAAAACTTTGCAATCATGCACAAACAAACCGTATGTCAAACAAAATCCTCATTTTCTATCGACAAACATCATCAGTAAGAAGTTGTTGGTAGAAGAAGAATGTTATTTTAAGAACAGAAGGAAGATAAAAACAGAGGGAAAAGAAGGAATAGATAAAGGTTCAAAAACCGAAGACTAATGGATGCTTCGGAACTGACGAAGGAGCCCAGTTTTGCGGTGATCTGCAGCTTCTTCAACAAATTTGGGGTGATGCTGGGCTTGAAGCCCTGTTGCTTTCCGAAGATGGAGTCGCTGCTCAGTACCTTCGACAAAGACGGAAGGGGTAGGATGTGCATACGAATTTGGAATTCTTTGCCCAATTGTAGAATCTATAAATTTGACGATTTTTACAGAGAAACTTAAAAAATTGATCTTTCTGGCTTCCTCTTGTTTCAGTAAAGGGTGCACCGTTCTTCTTAGATATACGTTGTGCATCCTGTTGCTCACTAACACTTTTTCTGCGTGATTTCGTTCTAACATGTCTTGGTGCTTGGGCGACAAAAATATAGCTCAAAGTTCAAAACATTCTAAATCTTTTCTCCACTGATGGTCTTGTTGAGGCAGTATTAATTTTCAGTGGACAAAGAGCTGGTGGACGTAATGGTTCGACTGCTTAGACGGGTGCAAATCAAGTCAGCGTCTCATGCCAGATGGGAGATAGCTCTGCTCAAGGTTCATTGTCCTGTCTGTCGGTCGGTCGGTGGTCAATTATTGCACTTCAGTTTTGCGGCTACGCTGGACTGGACAAGGAGTACTACCAGTTGCAGCGCTACGGTTACGTGAATATTTCGATGGCGGCTAAGCTACAGATTCTGAAAGTTCTCTGTGAGAAGCAGTTCGACTACAACCCAAAGTTCAAGGAGGCTGTAAGAGCTGACGGACAGTTGGTCTGTCTGAGGTTTATAGACTGCATTGATTTCAGTTGACCACGTCGCTCAGTCCGTCTGAGCTGCGTTTGCTGCCGGTCGGCGTTGACAACGCAGGTCAGGCCTACTGGTACCAGCAGGACGCTGAGTTTGACTTGCGCATCTATAGCGAAGAACCCGACGACCAGTCTGGGGGCACCTGGACTCTCAGGGCTAAGTAATTGACTGCAGTTTTCGGTCGCCAATTCAATTTGGTTGTACCAACAGCCATACATGTAACAGGTCGTCCGCCGAAGGAGGTGGAGGAGGCTGAGCCCTCATTTTAGCCAAGGAGTTAGCCACTAAAAATCGCTAATTCGGCTAAGACAGTCAAGCACTTAACGCCGTTTATGGTACCGACGCCATATAAGGTGCCGGTAGCATATATGGTACCCCCACCATCGGGGCCTATGGTGGTACCATATATGGTGACGGTACCATATAAGGTGCTGGTACCATATATGGTACCCTTCCTTCACATTGGTACCCAGACATGGGCAACGGGGGGGGGGCTGGGGGGGGGTTGGCCCCCCTCAGGCTCTGACCTACCCCCCCTCAGCCGGCCGCTACCCCCCCCCCCCTCAGGAATTTTGTGGAAGAATTTTGTATAGAAAATTATGATAAAAATATGCCTGGATTAGGTGTAAATGAGCTCAGAATAGCTTATTTTAGCTTATTTTAATGAAAAATAAGCCAAAAAACCTTGATTTTAGCCAAAAGTCGGACTTTTTGGCTTACCCCCCCCTCCGCCCCCCGCAACCGCTCCTCCCCCCCCCCTCAGCCCCCCTCAGGAATTGAAAATTCTACCCCCCCCCTCAGCCGAAATGCTAGCCCATGTCTGTTGGTACCGGTACCATATGGGTTACCATAAACGGCGTCAAGTGCCTGACTGTAAGAAGCGCTGACATACGATTTTAGAAGTTTTAGTGTCTGAATTCTAAAAAATCGCAAACATTTGCTCAAAAAGTGACGCCAGAAAAATCGGCGGGGCTCGGAAAAATCATCTCCGGGGGAGGGGTCTAGCCTAATTCAGATGCTCGTATGCCAAGAAAACTTGCAGAAATCGAGACGATCTGGCCAGTCTAATCGATAAATTGAAGACGGGTGAAGAAGTGACTAATGGATCTTCGGCTACAGCCAGTGAAACTGAGAGTGAAAAGGATGAGAAACCGAAAACTGGTCAGAATTGGCTCTTGCTTTTTTGTTCCCAAGTGCAGTTGAAACACAAAATATTATGGAAACTCTGAGTGGTTAGTAGTACAGTCAGGCACATGGCAGCATGCGGTCGTTTGAACGCTCACAGGCACACGTGCACAAAATTGTAACGTGTAAAGTTCCTGGTAGGTCTGACTGCAAAGTAGAGAGTGGTATTTCTTGATTAGCTAGCAACCTTTATGATGTGGTTGTTTAGATGAGCCGCAATCGGAGCCAGTCAAAGAGCTGCCGACGGAAGTGAAGTCAGAGCCCCCAGACCCGCCCCCGACACAGTCGGCCGAGCAAACTCCAGTGGAGAACGGCAGTTCTTCCTCTCCTGAAGGTGAAGTGGAAACACCGAAACTGAAGACCAAAAACAAGAAAGGCACATTCATGGACACCTACCAGAATGAAGTGCCGAAACCGAAGGCAAAGCCGAAAGGTCGCTCGGAAGAGATAAAGGCTGAGGAAGAGGCAGCTCAAGGAGAGAAGAGCGACGACTCGCAACCTGACATTCCCGAAGAGCTTAAGCCTTTTGTAAGTTACTCACTAAAGCTAAGGATCTCGCACGGCTGGTTGCACTTATGATATGCGGTAAGCCGTAGCGGCTGACCCTGACACCACCTGTGTCGTTTTTGCGAGAGTAGTGCCGAAGCATTCTGTGACCCGTAGTTCGGCCTTACGAACAGACTCCTTGCTTTTCTGTCTGATTTACTATGCAGCCTTTTAATTTACTGTTTTCTTGTTTACAAGACTCTAAATACCATGACATGGTGTTGGCTCCCTCAGTTGGATAATATTTTATCATTTCGTGCAAACGAATTGCTATAGTAGACTGTAATTAAGCACTGTATTTTGCATTGGCTGACTTAGACCCTCGTTTTTTCGGGCGTAATTGCTAGCTGATTGAAGCTGTATTAATTAACTTCTGCCAGACCAGGCTTGTAACCAGTAGCCAATTGACATTTGTAGATCGAACGTCGCGTCAATCCCCGACGCAGTGCGCGTAACGCCGCCAAACTGTTGAAAGAGACGGGCGAGAGTGCATCGAACAGCGCTAACGAGCCGGACGAACCGGAAAAACAGTCGGAGAACGACGTCCAAAGCGACAGCAGCGAGGTTTTGCCCACTTTTAGTTTAGTCTGTTTGAGTGAGAGGTTGGTTGGTTGGTTGCAGGACAGCATAGCCTCTGGCGACTCCGACTACATGCCGTTGAGTGTGCTGCGTGCGGCTGCCTCTGGAAAACGGCGCAGAAGACGCATGCCCAGGCCTAAAGAGGTAGAGAGCTCTGACGAGGAGGCAGAAGGGGAGGTGCATGTGAAGAAGGAACGCAAGAAGGCAACCGAAGAAACGCTCTGCATGAAATGCTTCAAGTCCGCCAACCCTGAAGTGGTCAGTTTCTGTGTGCTTGGGGTCTTTTCTTTACTCCACTATGCTGTGTAGTACCGTATCACAGTTATTAGGGTAAAAAATTAAAAAAACCTATTTAAAAAAAGGTTTTTTAAGGCTCTAAATTTTTTTAGAAAAATCAATATGCAATTTAAGGCAAAAAGTGGAAAAATTTGCGTACATAAATGCAATTTTTTGTAAATTCTTTGGAAGCAGCCAAAATTTTATCCAGAAACCTGCATAATACTTCTTTTGCACTGAGCCTAACAGCGACTGCTTAAGAAATGCTTTCTTAGGATTCACCTAGAAGTGCCTCTTAAGACAATTTTTGGTAAAATTATGCAGTTATAGGCAGTGTTTAGACCTGAATTGGCGTTTTCGAACAGGTTTCTTAACTAACTTGAGGTGAAAAAGTGGAGAATTTGTTGTAAATACCTGTACTAACTAGCACACTGGACCCCTTTAAGACGATTTAAAAAAAATTTTTTTTTTAATTTAAAAAAAGTAAAAATTTTGGCCTTCAAAAATTTTTTTAACAACTGTTTACCGTATTATGATATTATTGTATGAAATCAAGTCCAAACGTAGTGGTGGTTGGTATACCAATGCCACAAGGGAGGGGTACCGTACCATAATCTGTACCACTGCAGTGCCAGAACGTGTTACCATATGGTACCAAGCCAACCACTACCATATACATTAACATATAAATAAGATGTTTAGTGACTGAAGGCCATGTTTTGTACCGGTGATGGAAAGTATGTAACTACTGTTTGAGATCTCTGACTGTCGTAAATAGTCGGTAACGCAGACAGAGTGGCATTCTAAGCGTAGAGTTGGTAACAGTTTTAGAAGCACATAATAAATAGACGTTTTTGAAAAATTTTGCTTGATTTTTCGTCCTGCCTTAGCTGTGCCTGTCATATACCCACCCCTTGGTACGCATCTGTCCTGTCGAAGGAGTGAACTTACAAAAAAGAAAAGCGTTTCAGTTGCTGTTGTGCGACCAGTGCGACGATGCCTGGCACACCTGGTGTTTGCGTCCGCAGCTGTGGTACGTGCCAGACGAGGACTGGTAATTAATTCTCTAGTCGATTAGACTCGGTCTAATAATAATAAACTGCACTTAGGTTCTGTCCCAAGTGTCAGCACAATATGCTGGTGGACAAACTGAGCCAAGCCCTCACTGCACTCGACGAACAGCTGAAGAAGAAAGTGGTCGAGGACAAACGGTTGGCAGTCTCTTCCAGTTAGCAGACAGAAGACAGATAGTTTAGGAAGAAGTCGGCCGCCGACCGACTGAAGCGCGAGATGGAGTACATCGGCATCAGCATGAACAACATTCTACCGGCCAAGAGCGACGCCCCGTCCGACGACAACGAAGACTCCGACACCAGCAGCTCGGACGAGGAGAGACGACGGCGCAAGAAACGCAAACCTCTCAAACAGCAGTCGGTCATCCCCATCGCCATTGGCAGGTGATTGGCACTGTTTTTATGAACTGTCTTCAACTAAAGGGGTACTCATGCTTCTGTATGTCGGTCCCTGACATTTCTTTCCGGCCGACATGTTTGAAGTGCAAGCCGCAGCCGCTTTTTTGACCGCCGACAAAAATTTCACAAAAACGTTCGGCCATAAATTGAGCAGCTTTTTAATCGGCGGAAATTTTTGGTTGATAATGATTTTGTTTTTGTGGAAAATAACTAGAATAATGCACGATGGTTGAAGTTGTCCGGGCGGGGCCGTTGCCTCTGCGTTAGGCCACCCTGAGGGCCCATCACGCACACCCACATCCTGCCCTTCCTTCACTACTAGCCTAAACATGCTCGGTGTCAGTCTGGGCGGGTCTCAGTGTAGCTGTCCCCGTTCCCGTTTGTCCCAACACATGTGATTGCTATTGTACAGGGTGTCTCAAAAATGATCACATTTCTTTTTACTGCCATTTCCGCAAACTTTGACCAAATAGGCTGAAATTTGGCCTATAGGTGCCACAATTCGGGGAATTTTATGTGTTAAAGTTTGGTGCACTAGGCTTGACTCATTCACGAGAAATTTAAAAAAAAAGTGAAATTTGTTAAATCAATAGTGAAAGCCGGTCGCCGAAAAAATGATCACATTTATTTTCACTGCCATTTCCGCAAATTTTGACGAAATAGGCTGAAATTTGCACCATAGGGGTCAAAATTCGGGGAATTTTATGTGTTAAAGTTTGGTGCACTAGGCTCGACTAATTCTCGAGAAATTTAAAAAAAGGTGAAATTTGGTAATTTCAATAGCGAAAGCCAGTCACCGAAAAAACGTTACATTACATTATCGCCTAAACTCTAACGATAGTGTTGGAGTTCGTGCGTCAACTTTTTACACACGAATTACCCTGAACTTCTGCGTTTACACTCCAAATTTCATCCAATTCGGACAAAAATTAGGAAAGATACAGGAAAAGGAAATGTTTCCATTTTTCGGTGACCGGCTTTCACTATTGAAATTACCAAATTACACTTTTTTGAAATTTCTCGGGAATGAGTCAAGCCTAGTGCACCAAACATTAACATATAAAATTCCCCGAATTTTCGCACCTATGATCCAAATTTCAGCCTATTTGGTCAAAATTTGCGGAAATGGCAGTCAAAAGAAATGTGATCATTTCATTCGGTGGCCGGCTTTCACTATTGAAATTACCAAATTTCACTTGTTTTGGAATTTCTCGGGAATGAGTCAAGGCTAGTGCACCAAACTTTAACACATAAAATTCCCTGAATTTTGGCACCAATGATCCAAATTTCAGCCTATTTGGTCAAAATTTGCGGAAATGGCAGTAAGAAGAAATGTGATCATTTTTTGAGACACCCTGTAGCTTTTAGGTCCTTAGGCAGCTCCAGTCGGTTCCCATTTACCTACTCGCTGTTACTAGCTTTCGGTGGCCTGGGTTGGGCTTTGTGTCGACGACCAACTCTGCGGCAAGAAACTTGCCACGCCGAGTGGATGAGCGCACGACCGGCTTTGCGGCGTAAACCACTACACCACCTGTACAGCGTGCAGGATCGTTTATGCCCGTTCTTTCTGTAGAAATGGTTTTATCGACCGACACGGAGCAAATGTCGGCCCGACATTTTATACAACACTATGTAGTATGAATGAATACGTCTATCAGTTCTGGATATAGTCAGTGTACACAAACGACACTATTTTTTCGAACACTCAGCTTAAATTTATCAAGCTAGATTTTCTCTAACTAGAGCTTTGGCTAAATGCTAAAGTACAGATCAAGTGCAAGTGATAAGCAGCTAAATTGTTAGGCAGACAGGCACGTCAGAATAGTTTTATCAGTCTAAACAGGTAGTGTACCCAAGGGGTGTAGGGTGAGTACACCCATACATGGGCCGGGGGGTAAGGGGGGTATACCCCCCCTCGGTCGGCCATACCCCCCCCCCTCCCGGAGGGAGGAAATTTTCGCTTATTTAAGGCAAAATAGGCGTTTTTTGGCCTTTTTTTTGGGGGAAACCCCCCCCCGGGTCTCCAGACCCCCTACCCCCTCCGGATTTTTTCGGCCCATGTATGGGTACACCCCCTTTGAGGTGTAGGTAGGAAGGAAAAATTAGGTATAAATAAGAGAAACCAATAAATTGTTACATGTACTTGTCTATTTTGTGCCCATGTTGCGTTCTCAATGCTTTTTGAAGGCTAATTTTTCGAAAATTTGTCGTCTCCAGATTACTAAAACTGTTAAATTTGGTCGATTTTACATTCAGAATACATTTTAAATGCGTTTTTGAAGGCTAATTTTGCAAAATTTTCTCTTCCTTGACCAACCAGACAATTAAAAAACTTTACACCCCATTGCAAAATCCTGGGACACACACTGGTGTCGACAATCGCAGTTTTTATTTTTCTGCACACCTCAGTCTCTTCTTTCCAGAACGCGTCGCGAGCGTAAATTCGTGGACTACAACTTCACGGATTTCGATGAAATGATTCAGGATTCTATCGAAGAAATCCAAGAAGCTCCTTCTCGACCGCATTACCGCGGTATCCAACAAACCACCTCTTTTCCCTCTACTTGCAAAGTTGGTTGCAGATCCTGTGAGGCCGCAAGGCGGCGCTGGCAGAGGCAAAGACATGGCCAATATCTTACAAGCAGAGGCCAATCGGGAGCCGAAGGTCGAGCCACCGATCGAACCGCCGGCCCAGCAGCCGGAGACGCAGACACCGGTGACCGAGGTTGGCAGAGTTGTTGGCAAGCCGCCCAGTTCTGCTCTGGCCAAGAAGCAGCGCTCCAAGTTGACCGATTTGGACGTGGACAACATGTCTGAGTCTGATACTGATGAATACCAAGTGTCGGGGTACGTAACTTCTCACAGTCACCGCGTGTCAGTAGCATGGTAGTGGTTTCGAGTTAGAGTTTTGTTAAACGTATTGGACACATGCACTGGCATGGTGCCGGCCGGGGAATCAGAGCCCAAATTTCTGGGGAGGGAGTAGAGCATACATGTGCATAGTCGCAGCTCAGAAGAGGACAGCCAGGTCTCCGTGCCTACCTATAGGTGCAAATTTTTGGCGGGAAATTTATATTTTTGTCTGACATTTTGGAAAAAGTTAAGTTTTAAGTTTTCGGTAAAAATCGAATTTTCGACAAGAAATGACCAAGAACCAGTTTTTCGACAAAGAAATTGTCAAAAAAACCAAATTTGCAAAACTTTTGCGTTCAGTGTGTAGTTGCCTGGAGGAAGGGTCCAAGATTGATTTCTCTGGCTTAAAAAGTCCTCTGGAGGCTTATAGCAACGTTTTCTAGACTTTTATTTTCGTCCCCCGGGCACCCCCATGCACATGTATGGAATAGTGTACAAAAAATGTCAAAAATCGCAATTTTCAGCTAAAATCGTGAAAAGAATCGCTAATTTGGACTTCGGTACTGCTAAAAAGTGCCTCCACGCCGCGCCCAAGTGGCAAGAGAAATAAGTAAAAAAAAGTGCAGTTTTACAGGTGATTTTTAGCAATTTTAGTGTCTGAGAAGTTCTTTTAAAAAGTTCAAAAAGTCTGCTGCACAACTTATTTGCCAGAGAAAGAGGAGCGGTAGAAAAGTGGTCTAAGTGATGAGAGCAGACTGTAGGGCTGGTGTGGTTTAGAGGTTCGGAGGAGGAGGAGCCGTCGGACGACGAGTGGATTCCGGAGGAAGAACTGCCGACCAGACGGTCGCGCCGTCTGCGTAGTCAGATAACACAGAGCGACGAGGACTTTGTGGTGAGCGGTTCGGAGAGCGAGTACGAGCCTCCGAAGCGCAAGAAAAGCCGCAAAGGCGCAGCAGCAGCTGCTGCTGCTTCCAAGTCGAAACGACCGAAAAGACGACGGCTCACCGACTCCACCAGTTCGGAGGATTCGCTGCTGGAAACTGCCAAACGCGGCAGGTGGCGCTCTAGCGGCGGCAGCAGCTCCGAGGAAGAGTACAGACCCGGAAAGAAGAAGAAAAAGAACAAACAACAAAGGTGAGAAGAGAACCGTCCCATGTTTGGTAGTCTGAGAAATATGAGCATCAGGTACCGGTTGTTATTTGGATGACTGTTTGAGGTAAGCAAATACAGTGGTGCCTCGTTAATATGGTTCCCTCGATTATTATATGGCCAGCTAGCTGGTGTACCAATTCTTTCGCCTACAATGAATCTAATAATAATATATTAATCGTAGTAATTTATGATCTGTTAATTAGCTATTTCGATAATATATGGTCATTTGGGTTTTGTCCCGATGTGGTCATATTAACGAGGCACCACTGTAGAGCAAATCGGTTTCAGCAGTGTCAACCGTAGAACGCGCGGCAGACGCGTGGATTACAGTAACATCGCGGCGGAGAGCGACGACTCTGAGGCGAGCGATTTGGAGAGAGAGCGGGAGAGCGGCAAGCGGGAGACGAGGCCGGTGGGGGCGCTGACCAGACCGAGGATTAAAACGGCCGCAGCTGGTGGCTCGGACGCCAACGACGACTACAACCCCGAGCAGGACGACGACAGTGCCAGCGAGTCGAGTAAAAAGGCTGAGGAAGATTCGGACAACGGTATGTATGATAGCATTTGCACTTGTACGTAAGTCTATAGTTTTAAGTTAGTAATAGAGTGCGAACAATACCTAAAAAACCCAATACCCCAATACCCAATACCAATACCTGAGACCCCCAATACCCCAATACCCAATATCCAATACCCAATACTTGTGTAGCTGGGCCAAAAATTACATTTCAGTGGACAGGTACATTCTAGTTGTGTACACAAGATTTTGGCACCGCAATAAAAATTTTTAAAAGAGGCTGGTTGGGCCGCTGCCCAAGCAGGGCGAGAAAATTTTGAAAAATTAGCCTTTCAGAAAGCATTTAGAAGCCGTTTAGGCGAAAAATTAGCAGAAATTTACAGTTTTGGTACTTATTATTTCGTAATTCAGTCGCGATTTTTTTCCTAACTCGGCCGGAAATTGTGAACACCACACCACGGCAATAGCCATGATGGGTACGGTGCTAGTACATTACGGTGACATTAATGTCACAATTTTTATTTTAGAAAAGAACAGAGAAATTAATTACTGGTGTAGCAGCGCTTAGAAAAGCGTACACTTTAGGAAATTCTACTAACGTTTAGTTGATTAGGCTGTCCATAAACGATGACATTAGAGGGGGAGGTGGGTCGGCAGAAATGCGACGATAGACGACACACCAGGAGGCGGAGGGGTTAGCAAAGAGCGACGTCGCTTTTTTCCGAATTTTAGAGAACTTTAATTGTATTATTTTCCAAGTTAAGTACATTCTGTCAAAGGTTTCTACAGTGCGGAAAAGCTTCCCATAGTGGTTGTAGGGATTTATTCTATTGATTGCGCAGTATGCTAACAAGAAAACATGACAGTTCTGTATGTACTGTACTTTTATCGGGAGGTGGTAAACCGAAAACGACGTTGCCTTAGGGGAAGGGATCCACAAGAAACGATACAAGGCGATTTTGGGGGGAGGGGGCTCCGAAAAATTTGAGCGACGTCATTTATGGATGGCTCCTTAACGCGAAAACATCTTACTAAACGGAATCATCGATCAACTTTTTCGATATTTTTCAGATCAATTTTTCAGGTCAACATCGATTTTTCATTATTTTTAATTGTCCAATTTAGTATTGGGTATTGGGGGGTAAAAACCCCAATACCCAATACCCAATACCTGGAAAACACCCCAATACACCCAATACCCAATACCAGTTCGCACTATAGTTAGTAATTTTAATATATTTTTGAGTTAGTAATTTTAACATATTTTTGAGTTAGTAATTTGTAACGATTGGCGTTTCCCGCTAGCTGGTGGTTGCTTAGCTGGATGAAGTCTTATGGGCTAAGGGACAGTAAAAAATACGCATGTAGTAATTTTCTGTTATTGAAATACAGCGTATTTTGGCGAAATGAAAAATATAGTAAACTCGTTGTCAATGAGAAAACTAGTGTTTCGACGATATTAAAATTCGACGATATTCGATATCGATATTTTCAGTTCAATATCGATATCGATATTTATGGTTATGCGAGAAAATCTGAAAATTTGAAAGAGCAAACTGCTCTCACTGCTTATCAGTCAAGCACTGATGCAACCAGCGATCTGATATCAATTAAGTAGCGAATCGCAGAAAAGGTAGTGGCCCTTCTGAAGCCCTTCAATGAAAAGTTTGACCCCCTCAGGCCGATGCCCCACCCTCATTAAGCATAGCTCAGACAGCGTATTTTAACTTATTTTAATGATAAAAAATCATGACTTTATAAAAAAATCGGACTTTTTTGCTTACCATCCTTTCAACCACCCATCAGCCGGCGGTGCCCCCTCACCCTCAGGATTTATAAATTTATGACCCCTCAGCCCAAATGCTAGTCCATGTCTGCTTCTGCCCTCCTGCTTCAAGTGTGCCGAGTGAGCAGCTCTTCAGTGTTGCTGCAGACATTTAAAAATGTAAGCATGATGTCTGAAGGCTGAGAACGCCGAGAAATTAATGTTTTAAGAGCACATGCCACTGTTAGGTTTTGACTATATCATCGAATTCTGAGTTATCCAGAAAAAACTGTTTTTTTACTGTTCCAGAGAAATAAACTTGGCATCAGTTTTGTTTTTTCCTACTTTTTCACATAAAAAATATCGAAAATATCGATGCCAAATATCGCGATATCGATATCGATATTGAAAAAATGGTCGATATATCGACTTTTCGATATCGATGTCGATATATCGTCGGAACCCTAGAGAAAACCCCCTTCTTTGGGCTGGTAGTAGAAAGAAAAAAGCGCTTCCACAAGCTCTTAGGAAGCCTCCTGATGCATTTTTAAACTGCACACATTTTGGCAACTTCACACAGAACGCCAAATTTTCGTCTTTTAAATTCAAAATGTGCACCTTGAGCCAGGGCAACTACGCATAGAGACATGTCAGTACTTCCTGAGCTATCGGCCATGCACATGTATGTTATGTCCTAAACTGTTAATTTTATGCGCAGAACTAGAGTGCGAACTGGTATTGGGGCGTTTTCCAGGTATCGGTTTGGTATATTGTGGTTTTTGTGCTCCAATACCCAATACTATTTGGGACCTGAAAAATGGAAGAGGGTCGATGAGTTATTAGGTTTGGGAAACCGTTTTTGCGTTAATCAATTAAAAAGTTTAGTAGAATTTCTTACAGTGCCCGGTTTTCTAAGTAGTACACCAGTAATTACAGTATAGATCAAAAAAAATGTCCCATCGCTTTTTCGGCCTTCACTCAAACGTTTCGTTCTCAGTCACTTCTTAACCGATTTGGCTCAAATTTTTAGCAAAAATTAACAACATGGTTGGCTAAATATTCTGCAAGTTTAGTGCCAAAATTCCGACTCATACTGTTTTTATGACCCGAAAACTAGGAATGAGGGTGGTCCACGCAAATTTATTTTTTTTCGGTAATACAAGGAGTACAGTCCTGAAACCTGCAGGAATGATTGGTGTTGCTATTGGGCATAACATACTAAGCGGGCAGCCCTGTAACTCAAAGGGCACTAAAATGGTGGAATTTCAAAAACATGAGTGAAAATCCCATAGTTAAGAAATCTGCACCTTCTAGAATCAAAGCACTGAATCTGTTGTTAATCAACATAGATTGTAGCAGGAAGTTCGACAAATAAATGAACCTGATATTTAAGCTCTGTTCCACACCATAGTAACCATCCCTGCAGCGTTTTTTGAAAATTGAAAATCTTTAGAATCGTCATTTTGCCGGTTTTACGAAGAAAAGTCATATTTCGTCATGTTTTTGAAATTCCCCCATTTTAGTGCCCTTTGAGCTACAGGGCTGCCCGCTTAGTATGTTATGCCCAATAGCAACACCAATCATTCCTGCAAGTTTCAGGACTGTACTCCTTGTATTACCGAAAAAAATTAAATTTGCGTGGACCACCCTCTTTCCTAGTTTTCGGGTCATAAAACCAGTATGAGTCGGAATTTTGGCACTAAACTTGCAGAATATTTAGCCAACCATGTTGTTAATTTTTGCTGAAAATTTGAGCCAAATCGGTAAAGAAGTGACTGAGAACGAAACGTTTGAGTGAAGGCCGAAAAAGCGATGGGACATTTTTTTTTATCTATACTGTATTTTTCTCTGTTTTTGTCTTAAAAATTCTGAATTAGTTTTCTGTTAAAACTGTTAATTCGGCTAATTTTTCGCTCAGAATTGCTTCTAAATAAATGCTTTCTTAAAAGACTATTTTTCAAAATTTTCTCGCCCTGTTTGAGTAGCACTCTACTCAGAACACTATTTGCGAAGAATAAAAATATTTGCGTTTTTGGAGTCTATTTTTTAAATTTGCTCACCCTGGTTGAGGTCTCTTCAAAATATTTTACACCTTGTGAAAATCCTGGATGCGCTAATGTGGTAGTGGCAGAAAATACCATAAAACATGCATAATTTAGAGATGCATACAGCGTAAGATTAGTCTATTTTAACGCAAACTAAGCTAAAAGGATTGAAAAATTAGTCCATCCCGAAGACGCCGCTTCCACTCTCAGTTGCTTGACAAGCGACATTGCTAGTCCATTTCGGTTTCAAACAACAAATAGCCTCACCTATTTTAGGCTCTTCCACCGAGGACGCCCAGCCGCGACGCGACTCCGACGCTGTGTCTAAGCGCAAATCGCGCAGAATTGAGAGTAGCGAGGACGACGAGGACAAAGAAGAAGAAGACGACGAAAATAAACTCGACCAGCACGACGATTCCGACCGTGGCGAACCAGAGGCCACTGCCGACGACCAGAACGACGGCGAACTGTCACCGCCAGCAGAAACTGAATCACAGCCTGCGCCTGAGCTGGAGGAACCGGTTGCGCCTGAGGCTACTGCACCCTCTCTTTCTGAGGTGGCTCCGTCAATCTCGGCACCGTCACAAGTTGTCACTCACACAGTCTTACAGCCAGTGGCCAGACCGGCTGTACCAGTGCACTTGGTGAGGCAGAGCTCACCGGCCTCCACTCCCCCTCATCTCATGCAGACCAGCTATCAGCCCAGCCCCCCTCCAGCTTATCATGCAATGCAGCCAGTGGCACCGGTGTTCCAGGCCAGATACCCGACGCCCTACCTGCCTCCGGGTATGGCGCCGCCTGCCTTTGCCTATATGCGACCCCCGGAGTACGGCATTCCGCCGCCGATGGGCTTCGGACTGGCGCCGGGCAGCACTGCCGCAGGATTTGCACCGATCGAGTTGCAGCCGCAAACCACGGGTGGTGGTGGTGGTGGTGGTGGTGGCGGCGAGAGTCTGTCGGACGTTCTCTCGAGCGCCATGCAAGATCAATGCTGAGTTGTGGAGTGATCTCTGGTTATTATTGTCTTGTTTGCTTCGTTGATCGATTAGTTAGCTGAGTGTGGTGTACATAGGTACGTATGTAAGCAGTACTACGTACGTTGGTTGCCTTTCTGCTGTTTCTATCTCTCTCTGTATATTGCTGTTGATCTATTTGTTGTGTTGTGCGGTGTTGATGTGGGTTTTTGTGATCTGAGCTGTTAGCGTTTTCTGCTGTTATTAATTTAATTGCTAGGACGCTAATAAATGCGTGGCAGTTTTTCCGACGCCGACTTCAAATTATTGATGATTTGGTTGGCAGCTTACGGCGCTGCTTGTCGCTCTAAATTTCTTTTCGTAGGCTCGGTCTATATAAAGTTAGCTTCCTTTTTTCTGCTGCTATTGCTTTCGCTTTGGTGGAGTCGTTAACGGAATGAGCGGCGTTTTTTCAGTTTGACTTGCTTTAGATGGGAGCTTGGTTATGATCTCTACTACAGGGTGTGCCAAAAAAAAACAACCCAGCAGATTTTTTGCTGTAGCAACCGCAAATCGCAACCGATTTGAATGAATCTTTTTTTAGATAAAAGATAAATAAATTCTTGAAAGACTGATGAATCGCTTATTAAGATAGCCTGCTTAGGTCCTGAGATATTTGCCCTCAAAGTCAAAACAGAGATTTTGGCAGTGAACAAGAATGATAAACACAACCCAGCAGATTTTTTACTTTTCCAACCATGAATCTTAACCGATTTGAATGACTCCTTTTTTGAATGAAAGATTGATAAATTCTTCAAAGATTGGTGCAATTTTTATTCAGATTCACTGCTTAGTTCTTGAGATATTTACCCTCAAAGTCGAAACAGATTTTGGCAAAGAACAAGAGCGATTCCGTTGCACTTCATAATAAAGCAGATTCCTACTGCTGGGGGCTAATGACACTTTACTGTTGAAGTGAATCGAGTTTATGTGTCACTAGTAAAGCCTCCAATAGCCCTCAGCAGTAGCAGGAGTCCGTTTTATTACGAAGTGCAGTGGAATAATAAAAAATCCCTCTTGTTCACTGCCAAAATCACTGTTTTGATTTTGAGAGTGAATATCTCAGGAACTAAGCAGCGTACATTAATAAACGTTACATCAATCTTTCAAGAATTTATTTATCTTTCATTTAAAAAAGGATTCATTCAAATCGGTTGATATTTGCGGTTGCTACAGCGAAAAATCTGCTGGGTTGTTTTTTTTTGGCACACCCTGTATTTTGTATGCATAGATTTGCGATTAACCAAAAGTGTTCGCCATTACTGTGACATGTTCGAGCGTTTGTGTCCGCCAGACTCGAAGTCAAACTATCTTGTTTGCCGTATTTGGACACAAAAATGTAATTTCGAAAGGGATTTGATTAGCGTATCAGGGAGTAAAACAAGCCTCGTTCTTTCTATGCCCCATTGAAATACCTCAAAATGTCAATTTCGAAAGAAACTCCTACTTTGTTGATTGCAGTTTGCGTAGTATAGCATGTAGATTGTACGTCTTCTACAATGTATATTGCGAGAGCCCTAGGTAGCTAGAAGTGCCACTACACCCGTTTTATATTCTATGCAGCGTTTTCTTTTGATTGTGTATACCGTATGTCTCCGATTCGATATTTTCGTAGATTTTACAATGCAGAAGGGCTCGAAAAACAAAATTTTGTCCGAATTTCTAATGGTTTCTAAAGCCCTGATCCGAATATGTGTTTCGGAGTCGCTTTTCCAGTCGGTTTACGGTTGCACCGATTTTGGCTTATTCTCTCATGAGGAAGGAACGTGGATGGATGGATGAATTGTCCGGGCGTGGCCCTACCCCCTGCATCAGGCCCACTACGCACACCTACATCCATCCTGCCCTTCCTTTGCTGCCTTCGCTACTAGCCGGCACTCGCTCAAGTGCAGTCCGGGCGGGTCTCAGTGGTAGCTGTCCCCGTTCTCGTATGTCCCCACACATGTGTGGTTGCTATTGTAGCGTAGGTGCACGGCAGCTCCAGTCGGTTCCATGTACTACTTGCTGTCACCACCATTCGGTGGCCTGGGTTGGGCTTTGTGCCGATGACCAACTCTTTGCGACATGAAACGCACCCCGCCGAGTGGTTGAGCGCACACAGTGAGTTTCCGGCCTAAACCACTACACTACACCAACTGTGCCGGCGACGTAGGAACGTACAGGAACGTACGTATACGTAAGTACGAACTTACAATAAAATGAATACAAAATTAACGATTTTGGTCGTTTGAACGATTTTTGAAAGCCTACCGAATGCCCAGTAGCTTATAATATCTATTATTGGTTTGCTGTCGTTTGTCTGACGGGTTTCATATAATTGCCCGACTGCGAAACGACGCGGTAATAATGAACTAAATAATTTATTAGAGGCTGCCGGTCTCTGACTAAAAGTTCTAAAAACAGTCGGTGTTTGATTGGTTCAGTTGTCACTATAATTTCATGTTTAGTGGCCTGGACCAACTTGCGTGTACTATCTGAACGACGGTGCCAATCAAGCGAACACTATCGGTTGGGCTTTGTCCCAAAAGGTCGAATCAATACCCAACACTAAGTAGGTGAAAGTTGGCCCGGCAGTCGATTTACTTTGTCCGCTGCTCGAATCAGATCGACGGAGGGGGGCCACAACTCAACTGCCGGCTCCCCAGAGAAGCTCCACCTCTTTCGTCATGCGTTTATCAGCTGAAGCAAAGGGAGGACCAACGTTCTGTCAAAGTGCTAATATTTGACTTGGCCTTTTCGGCCGGCCGCCCGTTATTGCTCCCAGTCAGACAGCAATAAGACTCTTGTGTTATTGTGGCAGAGGGCGAGAAATTGAAAATATCCGTCCCAATTGACGCCTTCGCAGTGGACAAGTGAGGCCACTAATTGCTTTCGGGCCAGCTTCCGTTCTGTAGTAGCCCTGTGTTTGCTGCAACTGTTGGACGTACTTCCGGCCGCGGGCTTCACGCGGTGCTAAAACGGTTAGCAGTATTGTGTGAAGCGGAACTTAATTACGACCGCCCGAATGCGCGCAATCGGAACTGTACGCGTAAGAGCTTGCTAAACAAGCTGGCTGAATGGCGCATAATTTCGGCGCCCGCCTTTAGCAAACTGAATTTGCAGCAGGACTCATAAATTATGAGAGTTGGCCCGCTGCTGTAATCAAAGTGTCTTGAAAGCCAATTTTCGACCGCACCCGTGAGGACGCTTGAGCGCTAGTTGATGATGTTGGCTCCCTCAATCCCTCTCTGATCATTGGCCAACGCCTCGCTAACAAACCATTTCCTCGAGACTCTTTTTAGTTTACTCAGACTCTGTATTGTATGTAATGTCTAGATTATTCATGAGCAACGTCTGCGCGAATTAGTTCCACCTTCAGCGCTTGCCTTTTTGTTCTGAGTGCTTGCTTAAGACTGTTTGTTTGTTCGTTAGTCTGATTCGCAACGTCGTACATAGCCGTTTCAAGTAAGCCATGTACCGTTTTACAGTTTATGCTTCGAACAAAAAGTTCGCTCCTCATCAGAGACCCCAATTTGAATTCGGCCTCTTAACACCCATTTACATTTGAATAACGATGCCAGTAGACTGATCTACTAAGAGCTGTAGAAGGTTCTAAATTTTGCAGGAAAGATGCAGTGCACTGCATTGGCTCTGTGTGTGCTGGTGGTGGTATCCTTTTGCACGACGGGCGTAGACAGTGACCAAAACACGTGGAAGCGCGTGATGTTCAGTCAACGTTTTGGCCGATCACCGTTCAGTCAACGATTTGGCAGGTCTCCGTTTAGTCAACGATTCGGTCGCTCGCCGTTTAGCCAGCGCTTCGGCAAGCGCGCCTCCTCGATGTTCAGTCAGCGTTTCGGTCGGTCCCGTTGGAGTCAGCGGTTTGGGCGCGCCGATCCCCTCTGGGCGGTGAAGTAGAGGCGATAAATCTGCATAAATCGGACAATCGCTTCTGACTACGGTAGCTAAGCTTGAACGTCTGTCGGTGGGTGGGTGGCGTGTCAATGTGCTGTGTGAAATTGCATTTTATTCTGGCACAAACCAACCTGAGGGAATACGTATACGTACAGATTTGAATAAATTATGCAATTCTGCTTTATCGATCATCGGTTGACGCGGCCAAAAGCAGCCGACTGTAGGTGATAGAGATTGAACACCGACGTGATAGGGCGCGACGGGCAGAAACGGATAATTTCACAGAGCGACCTTTTTCATGAAGTCCGGATCCAGACCGATTATTCTGGTCAAGTAAAATGCGTGCATGCAATAGACCAACTGGTACAAGTCGGCACAGTCCAGGTCCTAGAAAGGACATACAGTACGCAGGCCACAGTAAGATGGTTGATTTTACCCGAATATCTTTCTCAATTTGTCGCTTTTTGCTCTTGAAAATCATCTGGAGACGCATTTTGCCGTCGTCGGCCGATGAAATCAAGTCCGATAGTTTGTATTCCCATGTGTAGCGCTTGAAAATTTGATCTAATCGGTTCTTTTCAATGGATTGAATAAATTTTATGCAAACCTTAGTAGGAATGTCATAGAGCATAAAACCTGATCGCAGGTCTATTGTCAAGCCTGACGGACGACCCTCGAAGTTGCATGCAAATGTTTTGGACTAAAAATGATTTGATGGTCTCACACGATTTCTGTTTGTTTACCTGAATTCTGGTGATTGTGTAATAGGTGGCCCTGTGCCAAGCCCCTTCTAACTGATTCAACATTTGTTCGGACTCTATCGAAAGGTAGTGCTTGGTAGCGTTAGCTGTTTCCATCGAAAAACAATGTTCCCTCTTGTCCAATCGATCTTCATCTTTGGTTCGACGGAACAAGGTCTCATAAATTTTGTAACTGTGTACACATCGAGTCAGATCCTCTACGTTTAGCTGAAATTATCAGGACACAATTTACATACGAACGCAATCTGCAACTGTTTACGTACTGGCGGCGATTCGAACAAGCAAACGTCGGAGCCTTTGAGAATGAGAAACCTCGGCACCCACTGGAACTTTAGGTCTCCTTCTACTCCGTCACGCTCACGCTCACAGACCCAGCCCAGATAAACGATCTGAAAGGATAAAAAGAAGAGTACTACCGCTCGCTTTCGATGCGATTTTAGTAAGATTACTCGACTTACAGTATGTACAACGTATGTGGTTCAGGTATTCAACGGTATCACTTCAATTCTAGTTGAACCGATACCGATGCCCACTGTTATTTACTGGCACTGCAGCCAGCACAATGGCGCACCCATGTTTTCGCATGAAATTTTAGATATGAGGCTTTTAACATTTTGTCCTTAAAGAGTAAAAAAATATGACGAAAAATGGGTTAAAACCTAAAATACAATAAAATACATGTGTTTCTCTAAATAAACATGCCATTAGATAAGTTTTTATTGAAATTCAGTCAATGAAATTCCAGTGACACACAGGCAGCGCTCAGCCAAAGAGAGAGACAGAGCAGTTGCCATTTTCACGTACTTTCCAAATAGCTGCCCCATGCTCCTGAGCGCATATTTATTTGAATTTTTTTAGTGATTTCAGATTTTTTGAAGCTGTAGGTACACGCCACGCTACGCATACACACCGCTAATTAGCCCTACTGTACTAACCAAACCATAACAGTTTACACAAAATGGTACCAGTTCACTTGGATGGAGATATTTGTTGGAGAGTTTGATGGATTTGTTGTTGAGGAGTGTGATGTTGTTCTGTATCTGATGCACCCATTGATCCAACGCTTTAGAATCTTCGCAATGAACCGCACCTGAACTGGTACCGTCGACGGCGCGAAGTTCAAACGCGTTCGTTCTGCAATCCAAATGAAACTGTGTAACCTACGTATAACCTACTGAAATCGAGACTCCGCCGGCGTACCTTAGTTTGTCGGTGCCCCACAAGTACTGCGTAATGTAAGCCATGGGTAAAGGAATTTTGACCAGAGTTCGCCACCCTTCCGGTGCTTCATCGACACTCGTGCCAGAGAGACTGCTCTGGTCAAAGTACGGCTCGCTCTGCGCCTTCAGAGAGCTCTAAACTGAATTTTTAATGAGAAAGTGTAGGGAAAATAAATTTGTCCTGTCTTGACCACGGGTAGTTTTACGTTATCCCGTGTGTTACGGCGGCCCCGGCATCCGTGAGAGAGGTTGCTTGTGGGTTCGAAACCGCTCGAAGTTAGACCTAGTTTCCAACCAAATTTTAGTTTGTTAGTTAGTCTAGTTAGTTAGTTTAGTTAGTTTAGTTGTTAGTAGTCCAACTTTCAGGCTTTTTGGGGACTAATGAGAACTGAAAATCGTAAAGATCGCTAATTTGGGCTCAACTACAGCTAAAAATGCATTTATTTTTACAGGAAATTTTAGAAATTTTTCAGTTTCAAATTATAAAAAATCGCTCAAAAAATTATTTGCCAGAAAGATTATAGGGGTGGCCGAAAAAATCGTCTCGGGGGTCCCCGATTGGAGGGCCTGGCTCTTCCGTTTGGAGCAAACCGCCCTCTGTTACATGTATGGTGGCGGACAATCTGGCCTTAATCACTGGATGATCTAATAGTTGTCATTAATGTATGTACTTATAATTACAGTACAACTACTAAACTAAATTTGATTATCAATGAACTAAGATGTCCAGCAATGTTTTATAAAATAACTGTAAACAACCTGATTTCAAGATTTGAGACTACAAACTCGGGACGAAAAAATATGTACTTAGTGGTCAATTTGTAGTCAGCGGATTTAGTTTGTAGTTAGAGTTAATTTGTGGTCTCATTTTCCCAAAAGTCAGGTAGTTATTAGTCTTTTAGTTTGTAGTTAGCAGTCATTATGAACTAGGTCTAGTCGAAGTCCATGGAAATAGTCGACGTAAAGCCCAACCCGCCACCGAAAGTCGGTGATGGCTAGTAGGCAAAGGGGAACCGAACCGGCGCTGCATTGGACCCAACGGCAGCAAGGGGGAGGGTTGCTTGTTTGTAGGCAGAGCTACCCCGAAAGGCTCTGAAAAGAGCGCGTGGTGTCCTGAGCTGTCCGAAAGGACGGTGTAACTCAAACGCAAAACAGACAAACAACTCACCTTCCACGTTCCCGTCATGGCAGGTTCGCTCATGCGATCAATGGTGCTGCTGGACCTGCGCGACTCCCCTCTCAGATAGGGAGCCATTTGTGTGTAATGTCTGACTGTTAGCTGAACTTGACTACCGGCCTCTCGAAGCAGATGCACTACATCGTCGTGCGTACGGCCATCCACCAGGGTTCCGTTGACCTCTACGATTGCGTCCCCGACAAACAAGTTACCCGTAAGGTCGGCTGAAACAGAAATTCTCTGCCCAACCTACGTACGTAATTTGAACTTCTAAAATGATATGGTGATACTATAGTTTTAGAGTTAATTTTCTGCAAAACGCACTAAAATGCGACTTAGATACATCATTCCTGTTGCGCTTCGTGCAGCCGGGCGACAATTATGTATATACAGGGTGTGCCAAAAAAAAACAACCCAGCAGATTTTTCGCTGTAGCAACCGCAAACCTCAACCGATTTGAATAAATCCTTTTTTAGATGAAAGATAAATAAATTCTTAAAAGATTGCTGAAATTTTCATTAATGTAGTCTGCTTAGTTCCTGAGATATTGGCTCTCAAAGTCAAAACAATGATTTTGGCAGTGAACAAGAGCGATTTTCTATTATTCCACTGCACTTCGTAATAAATCGGATTCCTGCTACTGCTAAGGGCTCTTGGAGGCTTTACAGGTGACACAGAAACTCGGTTTACTTCAACACTAAAGTATCATTAGCCCCAGCAGTAGGAATCTGCTTTATTATGAAATGCAATGGAATAAATCTTGTTCTTTGCCAAAATCTGTTTCGATCTAGAAGGCAAATATCTCAAGAACTAAACTGTGAATCTCAATAAAAATTGCATAAATCTTTGAAGAATTTACCAGTCTTTCATTCAAAAGAGGGTTCATTCAAATCGGTTCAGATTCGTGGTTGCAAAAGTAAAAAATCTGCTGGGTTGTTCTTTATCACTCTTGTTCATTGCCAAAATCTCTGTTTTGACTTTGAGGACCAATATCTCAGGAACTAAGCAGGCTATCGTAATAAACGGTACATCACTCTTTCAAGAATTTATTTATCTTTCATTTAAAAAAGGATTCATTCAAATCGGTTGAGATTTGCGGTTGCTACAGCAAAAACTCTGCTGGGTTGTTTTTTTTTGGCACACCCTGTACATATGCATGTACGTATTAGGACACTACCCCACCAGTTCGGAACTACTACTAGATTTAGGTCTGTTCAGCTGTAGGCTTAGGCTAATAAGATGAACAAGTAGAACTTCCGTGAACTGGGGGTTCTATTCACTCAGTTTAGCTTACCCGCTTGTCCCTTGAATATTTTGGAAATAAGAACGGGCATATCCGGTGAAACGTCGCTGCCGCCTTTGATTGATAAGCCCAAACCGCCGTCCTTTTGCCTGCGAAGTGCCACGTACCTGATGGCTCCCGACTCAATGTCATTCTCCAATTGCTCTGCGTTTTCATCTATTGGCACCTACAAAATTGAAAAGCAGATATGTGCACGAAGTCAAATTTGGCGCTCGTTGCCTGAATGGAAAGCGCGTCTTTGATCAACTCCAGTCTGGCAGGCCGACCCCCACCTTTGCCATCGGACAGCATGACCATTCCATGTTGGATCTAAACAGGCTACTGTATGTCAAAGACAGATGTAAATCCAGCCACAGTACCACTTCCAAGTTTCTGTTTCTAGGCTTCATAATTTGTAGTAGAAAGGAGCACAACTACGTATATCAGAGAAATCTGGAGGTTAGCAGTGGCGGAGAGAGGGTAACGAACGGCCGAGAGTGCCAGAAATCTCTTTACGACCTCGCTAACAGCTGACGCCAGCGGCAGTGTTCCTTTGCAAAACAGCAAATTTTATAATTCTGCAGCCGCCGTCGGCTCATTTAATTATTATAATGTCTACTGGCTTCGTCTGCTGATTATTAGCTACCGCTGCCGCTTCCAGATTGCGTCCGCTGCACTTTTTTGTCTGCCAGTGTTGCGCCCGGCCGTGAGCTTTTGAGACTTGTGAATTATTCATTACAATGCAGCATCGATTTCTAGTGCTCCGTAGGCTTGAATTGTTAAAATCGCCGACCGGTTAACTGCGAAGTAATTTTGCACATCTGTGACTAACACTGAACGTTCCTGGCGAACTTCCTTTCACAACCTGTGTTACAAATTTCCGAACTGAGATTGAGCGTAAAGTGGCACGATCTGACTATCTCCTTTACATTGTCCAGTTAGACCAAACTATTGAATACAAGCAACGGAAGAACCACATACACGTACATACTGTACTCAAGCACTGACCGCAGGTTCGCGTTTTTGAAATTGCTCCTTGAGCTCCTCTCTAAAACGGTCGACGTCCAAAGACAGCCTCCATGAGCCATCCAGCAACTTGTAGACCTTTTCGTCAGTTTCCAAAGCCCAAATAGAACCCCGCAAACTGCTGCTGCTGCCAGATGTGGTCAACATAACAGAGCGCCAACCAACGAATAAAACAGGTTTTAACGCATGGTTAGTCTAAATACGGCGTTAGGCTGTGAACTTTACAATAGAAACGACGCCCAAACAATCAGCACTGTTACGCAAGAAAAATAGAGAAAGATGGAAGAAGCTGAATTGCAGAAGTCTCTGTCGCGACAACAACAGACGTGTCCCAAGTCGCCGTATCGTCCGTCGCGCTTGCAACCGTTCTCTTCGCTCCACTGATACTTGGGTCCGCTATACTGACTGCAGTCGTTTTGGCAGTTGCGAGCGATGCCGACCTTGGCCGTTTTGTTAACAGAACTTTTGTGAACAATTTTTACGCAATAACCAGTCAAGGTGCCACAGACGTTGAGCGCCTTAACTTCGTCCTCTTGGTCCTCCCAGATCTGGCCGTGGTAGCACTCCAGCGACCGGCAGCAGGTGCAGAAGAAGCTGAGGAAAAGCATAAGCAGGAAGAGACTGCCGGTCGGCATAGTCGGGCAAAGAGGCGGCCGACAAAGTCTGGCACGCTAAAAACGGCCTTTCAAGAGCAATTAGTCCCTTAGACCGTAAATGGTGTTCGGCTCTGCCGGAAGACAGTCGATGGGAATTGAGCTTTTAAGAATCGACAAACCATGGGCCTGCCCAGTCAACTATAAACTGAGAAATTTCCTGATCTTTTTGGCGAAAAAAAGCCACGCAATTTTATCTGCACTTGCATACATTGTATGGGGTGACTGAAAGTATGGATTGTTTAGTTTGGTTGGAAGCCTGCTGTGTGCACCGTGGAATAGGTGATGGTAAAATTAAGAGGCCTGGTTGGGCCACCGCGAAACGAGGACGAGAAAATTTTGAAAAAGTAGAATTGAAACGTATTTAAAGAGCTTTCTAAGCATACATGTACTAGGGGGTTTGTGGGGTTACCCCCCTGCTGAAGAGGCCAAGAGAACTGAACAGAAAATTCGAAAATGTGGTCAATTGGAACTGTAGAGCTTGCCGAGTGCTTATGATCGGTGCATTGCAGGGCTGCCAGGCTAGTCGGAAGCCGCGAGAATTTCAGGCATTTTATTCTCAACCTAGTTTTGCTACATACTATGTAGTGGTAACTACTAGAACTTGTAATTTGTCTCAATTCTAAGCTCAGAATACTTTCTAAACACAATTTGAAGGCTAATTTTGCGAATTTTTCTCGCCCTTGTTGGGCAGCGCAGCGGTCCAACCAACCAGGCAACTTCAAAATTTTACACCCCCTTTGAAAAATTCTGGGTACGCCACTGCAAATGCTTGCTGCTATGCAACTAAAACCATCTGCAATGCGCTCTGCAAATTAGGTGATGCTGGTTGTTCTTGTGCATGTTTTCCTAATTTCTAAATTGTTGGGAAGCATTTTCCATTTTCCAACTTTCCAACTTCTTGTGGGAGGCGATTTGTGCGGGACGGGGGACCTGTATTGCTGCGGGAATAATAAATGCGGTGGTGAGTTTAAACTACGGCCGCACCAGGATTGCGTTTATTGAAGTGCTTGAGGATGCTGAAAACGACAAATAACACGATTATCAAGCGATTTTTTGTTAATTTAGCTCAAGTCAAACCACCACCAATCTGACATGAAAAGTGGTGGGTCGGCGGGTTGTCATTGCGAGAGACATCCTACTAGGGTTTCCTGACACGCTGATTTCAACTGTCACATTTACAATTGGCTACGATCACTGTAGAAATCGATATCGATTATCGATTTTTCGTGCAAGTATAACAATCACGTCAAAAAAAACAAAGAAAACAACTACAAAGCTGTTAATATTAATATTGGTTGAGATACGGCAAACAATAAACTTTAGTAGCTTATTAGCAAAGTACGAATGTGAGAAAAACGCTAATCCGACTCTTTAAAACCGGAAGGGGGCAATCCAGAATCGCTGCCATAATCTCTAACGTTTCTGACTGGGCTTGGTCAAATTTTTGCTTATGGTGCCTTTAGGCGGCGGCTTTGTGCCTGCGGCTTCAACGATCTTCTTGCTATACGTCACTCTGATTTTCCTCAAACTCTCCTCTGATGTAAGAACGTAACAAATTCTTCATATCTGGGTTATTCCAGTTTACCGGCATTGTACAAGAAATTACGAGCGCGAAAGGCAAAGCAACACAGAACGAGGAATTGACAACAAGGCTCGCTGGAGTTAGGCTGCGTTTGCGAACCGCCAAACTAACTATTAATACTTGCGCCGATCCAAGCAAAAATTTGCATAGAGCATAACTAAAACGAAGGGTCAGAATCACTAAAGTAAACGTTTATTCAATAAATAATGCGTAGAATTACTAGAAGCAGTGAACAGCATTCTGAGGGTCTTGGCAGCGTTGTAATAGTGTATTTCCAACAACTGAACCGAAAATATACATTGTTCCGTACTTTGGAAACCCGCAACTTTGCCGAGTTTCCAAAAGTTTCGATTTTAGCAAGCGTTTACATACGCGACGATAGTTATACAAAATGTTTAGGAGGCTATTTCCCCATAAAATAGAGTAAAAATAGAATGAACAGCGCACGGTCGAGAAAACCGCACTATTTCCAAATTATTAGTGTGAAAATAAAGTGGGAGGAAAATTGCAAATAAAAGGAAGCGAATTTGCATCAAATACAAACTCCCTTTTTGATAACATTTGGTTCCCCGGCCGGGCCGACCAGAGCAGAAAATTTTTCAGATGCGCACGGGCCGGGCCGGCCCGGGCCGGGCACAATTTTCGGCCCGCCGGGCCGGGCCGGGCCGACGAGTTTAGCATGGTGGCCCAAAAATTTTGAAAGGTTGCACAAATTCAAGATTATGTTCGCTGGTACTGAATATAAGGATCAGATAGCGAGGAGGAGGTTGAGATGGAACAGGCCGAGCCTACTGATTTGCCGAAAACACCTTCACGCCCTGAAAAAGCGTCTTCTTCGACCTACACCTACAACACTTTTTTCTTTATTATTCAGCGATTTTGGACGATTAATGAACAAGTTGGGTGCTGGAACTGCTCAGGCGATTTGTGAATCTGACAATGTAAGTTATTAGAGTAGGGTAGTCAAACTTACACATAGTCTTAATCCACAATCGGTTGATTCGATAACTTTCCTGCATGCTAACATGTGAACGTGTTAAGAGCTCTGTTTTTGTGAACAGTGTATTTCTAACTGCTTTTAGCACTTGTAAAACGTTTACTTGTATCAGGGAATTGTTACATTACATGTTGGGGTGAATTCTGGCAACTTTTTTAAAAATGGGCCGGGCCGGGCCGGGCCGAGTGGCAAACGGGCCGGGCCGGGCCACAAAATTTGGAAAACGGGCCGGGCCGGGCCAAAAATTTCGGCCCGAGCGCATCCCTAGAAAATTTAGAAATTAAACCAAGGTTAACTCTTTAACGCAGAATGTCCAGTCGGCGTTCAGTGACTTCGCGTGTTGTGTGACCTACAGATTGACACTCTCCACAGCAACTTCCGATTTTCGTTCGGGTCTCAGCTGCAGATTGTTGACGGGTTTGCAGATGTCTGGCTGCGTCATAGTGTTCTCTCTGCAGTCCGTTTCTGGCCGATGCCCAGTCTGTAAAAGAAATGTTGGGTTTGGCTTTCTTGATGTTTACTGACCCTGCACGTGTTTCAGTGCCAATTTTGGATCTCTTTCCTCTGCCACTATCAGTCCTGCAACAGTTTACGGGTGCTTTTCTTTACTCTCTTATGTCTCGGCTCAATGTGGTGACCGTAATGGGCTAACCAAGCCGTTACGACATGGGTCCGAAAGACACGCATGAAGAAACAACACAATTGAAGCGTTCAGACGAAGAAATGCCTCAGTCCATAAATAGATGAAACGAGAAAAACGCGTTCAAAGTTTTCGGCCAGCCTGAAATAAATTGTGCAAACTGCTATGGCCTAAAGTGTATTATGCCAAAAGAGGCCCATACCAGTGCTACTCTGCACCTGAGTTTGGGCCACCACATCTTTCCTGATTTGCATATTTTTAAAAATTTGTGATAGTGGACTTAGGCTGTTTTAAGGTCTAAACCATAAAACAGCCTAAGTCCATATTCACAAATTTAAAAAAGATCAGTAAGAGTAAGAGAGCAGTATAACTACTAGGCTTGATTGCCTTCCAGAACTCCGGGTAGTGGACTAGCAGTCTTGCCATCAATTTGCAGCTTAAAAATTGAGCTACAATTATCTGAAATGTTAAATTATCGTTGATAGATTCCATAATAAGGAGCCAAAAGGTGGCCCAAGGCAGGTCCATTTTAGTCTTCAAAAGCGGCATTCGATCAAAGTTTCTTGAACTAGTCTATCAGTACTCTAAGGATTTTTAAGTCTAAATAATGATTATTGAATGAGAAATTTGATTTCAAAATTTTATCAACCTTAGTAAATGATGGAACATTTGTGATTTTCAGCCGTTAGCTAATTTGCTCCAGAACCTGTAGGCGTACGCTGGCGTTCTTGCCACTATTTTGTAGCTGAAGGATCGAGCAACAATAATCTTAAATATAGCGCATAGATTTTAGGGGTTACAGATAAGCTATTGGGGTCGAAAGGGGGTCAAAAAATTTTTTTCTTCAAAAACACAATTCGACCGATGCTTCTTAAAGTAATCAAAAAGTACTCTTAAACCCCCGATTTTTAAGTCTAAATTCTGATTACTAAGCCAGAACATCAAATTCGAAATTTTGATATAATAGTTAAGCAGCCCGATTACTGTATCTTCGAATTGAAGCATCAAATCTGGGATTCCTTTTCACGGGGTTGAGAACTCGGCTATACTACGTAATAATGTATCAACTTTCAGCTGTCCGGGTCGTTTTTTTTAATGTTGAGTGTGAATATTGAGGCTCTTGACTTGGACTTAGGCTTTTCTTCAACTGAATTTCGAGCACTGCTAAAAAAATCCGTTGGTGTAACTTATGACATAGAATGTTTTCAGATGAAATAATTTGTATTGAACATGTCCATAGTTAGGGGATTGTGCTGCCGAGTAGAACTCAATTTTTTCAAAAAGTGGACTGAGGCATTTCTTCGTCTGAACGCTTCAATTGTCAGAGGTGGGGATGGGCCGTTATACGGCCATTAAAAACCTAATCCGACAAAATCTACTAAAATCGGTGTCATAGAGAGCGCTGCAGAAGGCGCGGGGACCGCAAATTAACTGTTTCGTTTGGTTAGGAGTTCCAAATATTTATTACTCGAACGGCAATGGTAGGTTTCCTAATCTAATATCCACTTGGACTCATACATGTACAGGGTGTCTCAAAAAGAATGATCACATTTCTTTTTACTGCCATTTCCGCAAATTTTGACCAAATGGGCTGAAATTTGGGCCATAGGTGCCAAAATTCGGGGAATTTTATGTGTTAAAGTTTGGTGCACTAGGCTTGACCTATTCCCGAGAAATTTCAAAAAAAGTGAAATTTGGTAATTTCAATAGTGGAAGTCGGTCACCGAAAAAATGATCACATTTCTTTTCACTGCCATTTCCGCAAATTTTGATCAAATAGGCTGAAATTTGGGTCACAGGTGCCAAAATTCGGGGAATTTTATGTGTTAAAGTTTGGTGCACTAGGCTTGACTCATTCCCGAGAAATTTCAAAAAAGCGAAATTTGGTAATTTCAATAGTGAAAGCCGGTCACCGAAAAAACGTTACATTTCATTATCGCCTAAACTCTAACGATGGCGTTGGAGTTCATGAGCCAACTTTTCACCCTGAATTTCTGCTTTTACACTCCAAATTTCATCCAATTCCGACAAAAATTACGAAAGATACAGGAAAAGAAATGTGATCATTTTTTTCGGTGACCACTTTCACTATTGAAATTACCAAATTTCACTTTTTTTTGAAATTTCTCGGGAGTGAGTCAAGCCTAGCGCACCAAACCTTAACACATAAAATTCCCCGAATTTTGGCACCTATGACCCAAATTTCAGCCTATTTGATCAAAATTTGCGGAAATGGCAGTAAAAAGAAATGTGATCATTTTTTTGAGACACCCTGTAGTTGGGGGGAATGGGCGTATCTCCCCAGGCCCGATTTTCGGAGAAAATTCCCCCCAGCCGGATTCTGGGGGGGATTTTTTGAAACCCTATTTTGGGTTTGTAAACCTGCACGGTTAACGGACAGTTGTGAATTTTAGCAATAGGTAGAGTAAAGCTAATTGCATAATGTAAAGCTGGGTTTTCGGCTGGGGGGAATTTTTCTGATCCAAAATAGGGTTTCGGGGCTATGCCCAAAGGGGGGTTTCAGCGACCTTATTTTGGTGTCCAAAAGTGGGTTTCGGCGACCTTTTTTTCGGCTCAAAACCAGGTTTTAAGGACTAAAAATTGGGTAAAAATCCTGTCAAGTGCAAAAATGCCCTTTAAAACCCTATTTATATCCAATTTCCGCCCACTTTATTTTACATTAATAATTTGGAAATAGAGCGGTTTCCTCCACGGTGCGCTGTTCATTCTATTTTTACTCTATTTTATGCGGAAATAGCCTCCTAAACATTTTGTATAACTATCGTCGCGTGCAATACGGGAGGAGGCCCATTCCCCCCACTCGGCGCCGCCGCAGCCGGATTACGGTATGCGCTATCTGCTCTATGTTTGGTGTGAAAATATATTTTTCTTCCCCTCCGCTGAGGTTTTTGAGAGGTCAGAAATGATTTTATATTTGGAAAATGCGTCTCTAGGAGTTCTTTTATGTTTTTTAAACAGGCCCTCCGGAGCGTTCCTATGCCGATGCGTCTGTTAGGGGTATTTTTATGTTTTTAAAACAGGCCCTCCGGAGCTTTCCTATACCAATGCGTACCCTAGGGGCATTTTTATGTTTTTTAAAACAGGCCCTCCGGAGCGTTCTTACACTGATGCGTCCCCTAGGGGTATTTTTATGTTTTTAAAACAGGCCCTCCGGAGCGTTCCTATACCGATGCGTCCCCTAGGGGTATTTTTATGTTTTTAAAACAGGTCCTCCGGAGCGTTCCTACACCGATGCGTCCCCTAGGGGTACTTTTATGTTTGGAAAACTGGCCCTCCAGAGCGTGCCTATACTGATGCGTCCCTCTAGGGGTATTTTTCTATTTGGAAAACAGGCCCTCAGGAGCTTCCCTGTGCTGATGCGTCTTTAGGGGTACTTTTATATTTGGAAAATTGTCAGGCCCAGAGCCAACCCAGGCCTCCAAAAGTCGGTGACGGTAAATACGTAAATGGGAACCGAACTGGAGCTGCCGTTGCACCGCACCTGATGACAGCAAAGGGGAGGGATGTTTGCACTTGCAGGCAGGTATTCCGAAAATAATTGGCATACCGGGTATCGGTATTTATAAAAATTGCAACTACTTGGATATATAAGCTGTTTTGTTTTAGTGCTTTTACTACCACTTCTCTGTGAAGTCGTTTAAACTTCGCGCGCTTTGTGTTGTTTCACATGCAGCAATATTACAGTAACCCGCCGCGGCAGCGCCGGGTGGGGGGGAATGGGCCGGGAATCGTGCAATACAGGGGGCCTTGCCCGATTTGTGCCCGCCCGAATAGTCAAGAGATCAGCCATTGACCATGATGGATCAGCGCAGTCCTTTGATGCCACATTCGGTCGTCTGTGTTCAAAATTTGCAATTCGAATGATCTCCCCAATGGTATTAGTATGCAAATGGTGTAAAAAATTACCAATATACCCATACATTGGCCGGAAAAATGGGTTGGGGGTCGTCAAAATCCGAAAATTTGGGCGTGGGCCTGCCGGTTTGGGGGGGGGGTCGCGGCGATTTTGGTGGGTGGGGTCAGGAACAAAAGTCGGCTTCAGGTGGGTGGGTGGGGTCGTTTTGGGGGTCAAGCCCAAGTTGGGGGGTGGGCAAACCCCCCGGACCCCCCCGGCCCATGTATGAATATAGATCTACCTACCAAATAGCGAATGGTATTTGGGTTAGGTGTAGCTGGGGGCAGACATGGGCTAACAAGCATAGCATGCTGAGGGGAGTAGAATTTTCAGCTTAACTGACTTTTAGGGGTTCCTAATGAGGGCGTATATCTCAGGATCTAAGCAGAGCACAGTAATGAAAATTTCTTCAGCAATCTTTTAAGAATTTATTGATCTTTCATTTAAAAAAGGATTCATTCAAATCCGTATTAATGGAGGGACCCCTAAAAGTCAGTTAAGCCGAATTTTCAATTCCTGAGCGGGTAGGAGCGCCTGAGGGGGGCTGAGGGGGTGGTATGGTAAACCAAAAAGTCCGTTTTTTGGCTAAAATCAAGGTTTTTTGGCTTATTTTTCATTAAAATAAGCGATTCTGAGCTCTTTTACACCTAATCCAGGCATATTTTTATCATAATTTTCTATACAAAATACTTCGAAAAAATTCCTGAGGGGGAGCGGCCGGCTGAAGGGGGAGTCAGAGCCTGACGGGGGGCAATCCCCCTCAGTCTGTAGGTCTGCCCTCCACCTGACTTAGGTCAGACCCCCGGATGGGGACCCTCCCGAGACGATTTTTCTGGCAAGTAATTTTTTGAGCAAAATTTTGCGATTATCGCCTGCAAAAAAGCACTTTTTAGCTGTATTTCAGCCCAAATCAGCGATTTTTGACGATTTTTAGCCGAAAATTTGCGATTTTTAGTACCCAACCCTCTCCCAAAATTTGAGCTTAGAACCCTCGGCCGGTGCCAGACCCCCTCCCCTTCGGTGGAAGATCTGCTACATGTATGGGCCCAACCAGGCCGCTTTCTTACAACTACGTACCAAAACTGTTAATTTTATGTCCAGAATATGTTTTAAATGCGCTCTTAAGGCCAATTCTAATTTTTAAATTTCTCTGGCCCTGGTCAGGCCACCCACTGCCACTTTTCAACTAATACAGTTCACATTAGTGAGAGGATTATGTGAGAATGTCGTCAGAGAGTTTTTGGCTTTCGTCAGGGAATGTCTGGTGATTTTGAAATGCCAGATCGGCGCGAACCCTGGTCTCTGTCCTTATAGGCCAAAGTACTGTGCAAATTCTAACTGAATTTTGTGTATTCTTCAGTTCCTTGATATGCCTTGCTTTAGTGGCTGTTATAGTATTAGTTTAGCTATTGTTCAGCTCACTTTCTATTTTGTGCAAGAATTTTAAACATCTATATAATGTTTGTTTAATGTTGTAACTAAACGTGCTGTTGGTTCTTTTAAACAAGGTTTGCTTTTTCTATAGTGGGTTAATTATTTGCGGGGCCGTTATGCAACTGGATTATCTCGAACACGCTTATGGTGGGTGAGTAGCCGGTCAATGGGCCCTGCCTACCTCTTTCTGTCTGGCCAAGTGATTGGTTGGACTGTTTGTTCAAACACCTATTCGCATACATGTACTGGGGGGGGTTTGGGGGTTACTCCCCCCAGCTGGAAAGGCCAAACCCCCCTCACCCCCCCACCCCCCCCCCCCCCCCGAGACAGGTTAAGGGACTCTCCCCCCCGGCCAAAAATACAAGTACTAGTGGTGGCTCCAGTATTAACAAACTGGGTCAGAAATCATTAATTTTTAGCCTAAAATTCACTTGAAAAGCCTTTGGAAACCGAATTTGGCGCTTCCACTGCTGATATTTAAGAGAAATCGGTGTTTTTGGAAGCCCTTTTTGTCATTTTTTGCTTGTTTTTAGCTCTAAAACATACATGTGCATGGGGGGTGCCCAGGGGGGGGGACAGGGAGGGACGAAAATAAAAATCTACCAAACGTTGCTAGTGGCTGCTAGAAAGCCTCCAGATGCGTTTTTAAGCCACGGAAATCAATTTTGGCAACTACGCAACTACGCACCCTTCCTCCAGGCAACTACGCACCAAACCCGAATTTTTTCAAATTTTCCTAGAAAATTTCAATTTTTTGACAATGTTTCTGTCAGAAAAGTGGTTTTTGGGCAATTTTTTGTCGAAAATTTGATTTTTACCGGAAATTTCTGAATTTTACCAGAAATTTTCGAATTTTTCACCAAAGTTTTTGGGCAATTTGAATTTCCCACCGAAAATTTGCACCTGTATCCAGGCAACTACGCACCGAGACCTGGCCGTACCCCCCTGAGCCACCGACCATGCACATGTATGCTCTAAAAAGCTATTTGGCAGCTTAAAATTGCGATTTTTAGCATCCTTACTGAAAAAATCGTGCTAAAAACGCATTTCCAGGCGTTCTGGAGCTTTTTGAAATTTTGGACCCCACCTCTGGACGAAACCCCCCCTCGACCCCCCATCTGAGGAAACCCCCCCCTACCCCCCTCCCCCCAGGTCGGCCCGGAGCTGTTACATGTATGCCTATTCGTGTTGATAAAGCTAAATATACCTTAAAACACCACAGTTTTTTGCCTTTTTAGGGCAGAGGTTTTTGGTGGATGTTTTTTGAAAATGGTGAGGAGATATAGGGTTTTTTGCTGAAAACTAGGGGGTTTAGGTTCGGAAAACCTGGAAACCCTGGTTTGTTGCAAACTTATGACTTATACCATAAAAAGGTGCGGGATTATTGCGATGCGACGTCGTCGTCGTTCGCCGTGGTGCTGGTTGGTGGTGGTCTGATCAGTTGAGTAGACGATTCCGTGTTCATGGCAGCGTTTTAGATTGTCTGTCTCTGCTGATTTTCGATTTTGTCTGTTTTCCACTACTTTTTGTTAGTCAATGTGCGTTACGTACCGTAGTTAAAAAGGTTAGTTAAATAGGCAGATAATAATAATAATAATTAGAGTGCGAACAATACCTAAAAAACCCAATACCCCAATACCCAATACCAATACCTGAGACCCCCAATACCCCAATACCCAATACTTGAGGAGCTGGGCCAAAAATTACATTTCACTGGACAGGTACATTCCAGTGAAGTACACAAGATTTTTTGGCACTGCAATTAAAATTTTTAAGAGGGCTGGTTGGGCCGCTGCCCAAGTAGGGCGAGAAAATTTGAAAACTTAGCCTTTCAGAAAGCATTTAGAAGCCATTTTTTGGCGTAAAATTAGCAGAAATCAACAGTTTTGGTACTTATTGTTTTGCAATTCAGTCGTGTTTCTTCCGGTGAATTTTTTTCCTAACTCTGCCGGAAATTGTGCACCACCGCAATATCTATGGGTACGGTACTGGTACATTATGGTGACATTTCTAATGGCATTTTTATTTTAGATAAGAACAGAGAATTTAACGACTGGTGTAGCACTTAGAAAAGCTTGCACTTTAGCAAATTCTATGAACGTTTAGTTGATTAGGCCGTCCATAAACGTTGTCGTTCCAGAGGGAGGTCGGCTGAAATGCGACGACAGACCACACACCAGGAGGGGAGGGGGTCAGCAAAAAACGACGTCGCATTTTTCGGAATTTTAGGGAACTTCGATTGTATTACTTTCAATTTAAGTACATTCTGTGAGAGGTTTCTACATACAGAAAAGCTTTCCAGAGTGGTTGTAGGGATTTATTCTATTGATTGCGCAGTATGGTAAGTAGAAAACAGGACAGTACTGCACTTTTATCGGGAGAGGCGTAAACCAAAAACGACGTCGCCTTAGGGGGAGGGGTCCCCCCCAAGAAAGGACGCAAGGCGATTTTGGGAGAGGGGGGAGAGGAAAAATCGTGATTTTGGAACGATCGTTTATGGACGGCTCCTTAACGCGAAAACAGCTTCCTACACCGAATTATCGATCAACTTTTTCGATTTTTTCAGATCATTTTTTCAGGTCAACATCGATTTTTCTCTATTTTTACCTGTCCCAATTAGTATTGGGTATTGGGGGGTAAAAACCCCAATACCCAATACCCAATACCTGGAAAACACCCCAATACACCCAATACCAGTTCGCACTCTAATAATAATAATAATTATGTTTGGGTTGGGGCAAGGGGGTTTACCCCATCGCCGGCCAATACGAGAGATTGCGAACTTTGCAAGATCTGAAGACTAGGTTTGATCTGGCGGCGTCCCAGCATCCGTGGAGTCTGTCTGTGGGATCGAAACCTGTCGAGGCGACGGGTAGCACCGAGTCGGCACAAAGCCCAACCGAGGCAGTCAAAGCCAGCAATGGCAAGTAGATAAATGAGAGGGAGTGCTGTCTTTCACATACAGACGGCAAAAGAGGAGGGGTGTTGTTAAAGGAGGCTGCTTAGGCGTTAGGCTCTTAGTCCTGCCTTATAAAAACTTGTTGTTGTTGTGATTTTGTTTGACAAAAATGAACAATCTGAGTCCCTTAGCAGCAGGCCAAATCGATAATTGGTATGGCCGACGCATCAGCATATGGAACGCACGTACGCACCGGAGGGCCTGTTTTCCAAACATAAAAGCACCCCTAGAGACGCATTAGTATAGAGTGCGCCGGCCAGACCAATTATCGATTTGACCGGCCACTGAGGGACCTGGATTGTTTACTTTTACCAAGATTTTTTCGTAAAGAATTGAATTTAGGCAAAAAAGCGAAAAGCACATTTGCAACGAAAATTTTTTCAAGACCTGTTTTTCGATGAGCCTGGTCCTGGTTTTGTGTGGATGGGTTGCAAAACTTGATTTCATGGCTTAAAAATGAGATCGTAACCAATGTCTTGAGCCCAGGTATCTTCGTTCAGGGACTATCGTTTAAAGCAGGCTTGTATGAATCAAAGATGATCTTGCCGCATCGTTAGGACAACCGCTAGCAAAAGTTTTCACTGAATCTTTCGTTCGCCTGAAGGACGTTCGCTACATCACAAAACGGGAAAGAAATATCGCTTTCTAAAGAACTTTCTGCGATCTCTTCCTTTTTTCATAGATAAACAGTCGTGCAAAGGTGTCAGCGAAAAAACATAACTCTACTAAATGCTTCCAGGAGCTGCCGGGGGAAGCCTCCTGATTCGTTTTTACGCCACAGAAATCAATTCTGACACCTACGCACTAAACCACAAATTTTGGTCAAAAATTTGCTTTTTACTTAAAAATTTGAAATTTAGCTCAAAATTACGGTTTTTCGACGAAAATTTCGCCACCAGTTTTCCGCCAAAATTTGCACCTAGAACCGGGGCTAGAACTAGAACTGTGTACCGAATTACACCGGCCTACCCTAGTTTTAGCGCAGCAGAAATCTTCTTCACTGGTAGGCTGTGGTGCTTGGTAAAATGAGAAGCCGCTTGTGCTGTGTTGAAAGGTTCGAAAATGATCTATTGATGGCTGTGTGGGCTCCTAAGCATAATCTATGCGCGGTGTTTTGCATAGACATAAAGAAGAGATGTTACATCATTAGGAAGGCGGGGTGGCGTGTGTTTGCAGCTGTTTGGGTCAGGCCACCTCTAGCGTGGGTTGCATTAAAATGCACACTTGAATAGAGCCTTTTGTAAGAGGGCCGTAAATTTACGGCTTCTGCTAAGCCGCTTTGTTTATTCTGTGTCACGCAAACCTCTGACACCCACTTCCGCTTTGCCTCTTTGTTTTGCGGCAAAAAATGTATGGCGCTCTTGACTTCCTAAAATAGGCAGACTTTTTAGCGCTTTCCGCTCCGTTTCATTTCAACTCGTGCGCGCTTGCAGGTGTGCCAGTATTATTTGAGCTGGCCAAACCTGAACGAGCGAAGCTAGGTGTCTAAGAAGTGGGTGCGTTGCGTCGAAATGTTGGGCGTTTAATGCTAGTGCGCCATATGTTGTCTTATGCATGAGCGATCATATGGCGGCCAGGTTGCAGTTCATAAAATATGAATTTCAGCTCGTATAGGTCGGCTGGCGACAGCCGTTCTTTCTCTTTAACTACCGGCCATTGTTGACTTTTACCAGCCGTTGTCCTCGGCCGTTTTGTGCCATTTCTTCTCTGACTCAGTCAACTCGTTCTCGTTCGATTAAAGCCTGGTCTCTCTGACGTGTTGCACTGCTCGTCTGGTGTAGTAATTGTAGTAATAGATGTTCCTTTCAGCTGTCGCAAGTTCCTTGTCTGCCTCGCCGTCCCAACCGATCTCTGATTGCTCTTTATCCCTTTGTATTACACGCCCTCTTCATTTGATTTTCTGCTGTCCTTTCGTTCTTCGCTGGGCTGGTGAGAGAGCTCGTTTCGTCATCTATTGTACAGGTAGATAAGCAGTTGTGGTTGAGATGGTATGGCTACTATCGTAGTGAAGGTCATTTTTAAACAATTCCCTCTCCGTTGCCCTCTTAAACATTTTAGAAATCGGCCTATAAAACCAGAAATAGAAACTGACAATAAGAGACCGTAGACGGTTAACAGAGGGCGAAGCTAACTCGCTTTACCACTGTGTTGTGATAGTCACTACCTGAAATGATGAAAACCCCTTGACCGTTAAAATATTGCTTTGCGGTTACGGGGAAAGGACGTGAGTCGGTATGTCTGAGACTATCAGCTTTGTGTTTTAATTAGCAGTCGGTACGGTTGAATTTTCCGCTCGGCCGGTTCGTGTCTGCCTTGACGGTCCAGAATTGGTTTAAGCGTGTGCCAACATTAATCAATGTGGCGGGCGGTCCAATTTAGTCGAGTCAGCACTTGAGAGGAGGCAGTCTTGAAGGCCTGGCCTAAGCGTTTGACACGCTATCAGGCGCCGGGACACATTAATAACGGCGCACCTAAGCGCTACGCGTCCCTTCTAATCAATTCTGACCGTCACGAACGAGCTGCCGTTTCTGTTCACTCCTACTCTGACTAATCGCTGCCAAGGTCGGTCATTTTAAATTCGTGCACGTCACGTTATGACGACACGTCCCCAAATTGGATGTAGATTAGGCAGAAATAGGTTGTGCCGGTCAGCTTTCTACTGACTATGCAGCTTCAGCGGAGGAGGTCTCGGCCGGTTCTTTCGGTCCGTTTGCCGCCGGTCACAAGGGACAGCTGGCTGCCGTGGTCTGTCACGTGTTGCTGCGCGCCCATCCGTTTGACACCGGTGCCTATCTGTCACGAGTTGTGCAACTGCAATCTCTCAGGCTGCTGACCTCTGCGGCGTTCAGTAAATGTTTTCTTTTCAACTTGGACCGCTCGCTTTTTCTGCCAAATTGCTATCGCACGTTTTTGGCCGCTCCATTCAGTTCGCAGCTCGAGATTGGGGTAAGTGTGTACGCAGCGTAGGCTGGCTGTTTGCATTCAGATGCGAAGTGCCGGGTGGTACGGTTTTCGCATTGGGCTGACAACGATTTAAAGGGTACCAGGGTTGTATTGGTTAAGTCAACTGTAATATGTACGCAACTTGTTTTTGTTGTAACTTTTTGTGCTTTTGAACTGGGTGTAGCCAACTGCTATAGAGCAGGAAGAGACACAACAAAGTCCGGCAGCTTCCTTAACAACAATCCTCCCCTTTTGCTATTTTGTGTGCAAGGTAGCCCCGGTTTGGTCCCCATTTATCTACTTCCCATAGCTGACTTTCGACGGCCTGGGTTGGGCGTTGTGTCGACTACTTCACATCGCCTCGACAGGATTCGAACCCACAAACACACCGCTTCCACGGGTGCCGGGGCCGCCGTGGCGGATAGCGTAAACTACCTATGGCCAAGACGCGACTTCGAAGTGATTTTTTCGATAGAGACTATACTGTAGACGAGTCTCTGTTGAGTTTAGATTGAGAGTGTAGTGTGTCTGCCTAAAAACACAAGCGCCATCGTTTATCCCTCGCTCAGTCTCGCGTGCGACCTTTCTCTTTTTTCCTGTTTGCGTCTAGATTTTCCGTGGTTGTTATCGGGCGTCTGCGACCGGCCAGACTATTACGCGGCTGCTCTTTTTCAGGGCCGACTTGAACGAGCTGAAAGGTGAGGTCGTTGTCTGATCCCACCCCACAATGCTCACTATGACTTCGAAGAGCCCGGGCGGGCCCCGAAAACTCGACACCCAACGGCCGTCGCCGCAGACGCAACACAACGACACCTCGCTTCTGCTCTCCGACAGCGACGACCGAGTCAAAGTAAAGACGCCGGGCATCCTCAAATCGGTGAAGACGGGTATAGAGTTCGCGCCCAACGCCGTTGGCTACCACAACCACGGCGCGCAGGAGGGTGCGGTTCGTCTGAACGACGTGCACTTCGACATGGACGGCAAGCCGGTGGTGGTGGGCGACGATTCGACCGCGAGTAGCCGCTGGTCGGTGCTGAACGGCTCGAGCAACTCGGAACGCTCCTGGACGCCCAGTGCGGTGCGCAACAAAATCATGAACTCTCCCGCCTGGCTCAGTGTCAACTGCTTCTGCGCTGCCATTTGCTTTCTGATTCTGGTGCACGGCGCTCTCTGCACTGGTTACATCACCTCCGTGCTGACCACCATTGAGAAGCGATTCGAGATCCGCTCAAAGACCAGCGGCCTGGTGATTAGTTCCTACGAGTTCGGATCGCTTCTGTCGGTGATGTTCGTCAGTTATCTGGGCTCGCGCGGACACATTCCCCGGTTCGTGGGTCTGGGGGCGCTGTTGCTGTCGGCCGGCTCTCTGCTCTTCTCTTTGCCTCACTTCATCTCCAGCCCACCGGCAGTGAACGTCACTGTGGGAGTGACCAGAGCGCCCGACACTTGTCAAGCACACAGCGACAACCGGTCCAGACCGCTGGAACAGCAGTGCAGCGCAGATGAGGAAAGGTCGGCCGGCGAGTACGTGTTCATTTTGGTGGTGGCCCAGGTCCTGCTGGGCATCGGCGGATCGCCTATTTTTACGCTGGGAACTACCTACATCGATAACCACGTGTCTAAAGAGAGCTCCTCTGTTTATTTGGGTGAGTCTTTGATTATTCTTTCTTATCGATCCGGCTGAACTTGCTTGCTTGCTGTAGTTTAGGCTGTAGAGTATAATTACCATAGAATTGTGTGCTAATTTTGGGCTATCTAATGCTAGAAAATAGTGAGAAACAGTTTAAAGCCATTTATGTTGTTTAGCTGTTCGTACGAGGTTGCAGCAGCTGCTGCCGACACTTAGCTCAATTTCTGAACTTTTGGTGCTGGTCTTGGCTAGAACTTGGGGGCTTAGATAAACTGTGTGCAGGGGGTCACGTCACAAACAATCAAAAAACCACAGCTTTTGAAAAGATCACTGGGGATTATTTCCAAGGTATTTCTGATCGATTTCAAGAGGCCCCCGAAGCTAGAAGTAGTGTGATATCTTTGCTAGAGAGTTTTGACGCTTCTATACGGCTCTGAAGTATCAAATTAATCGATGGCTGGTTTTGTCCTGCAGATTACGGCTCAATCAGTTGCTTACTAACAATCTATGGCTTGCTCAAGAAAGCAAGCAAGCACTGCTGCCGAACGAAGTCAATTACTTATTGATGCTCAAACGCAACTGGCACACGCTTTCAAATTGCCGGCCGTACGGCGATGCAAAACAGCAGATACAGTTAAATCCTTGAAAACCAGTAGAATTGCGTTCTCATTGTCCGCAGATGACAGCTTAATTATGCGAGTGCAGCGCACGTAGAATAGAATAGAATAGAAAGTAGTTTGTCGGCCACAAACAATTTGCGGCACGTGTGTGTGACTGGAATTTCGGTCAGCGTCACAGTGGGCAGGCAGGCAAGCGGCTGTTTTCTAACAAATCAAATGCACAGCAAGCAAGGGCAACCTAAAATATTCTTTCAGCCTTCATGTATGTGATGGTGGCGGTGGGACCGGTGTGTGGCTTTCTGCTGGGTTCGCTGATGTTGTCGACCTACGTCAACCCTCCGGAGCCGGCCGACTTACCAGACAGTGCATTTATCGGTCTGTGGTGGGGAGGATTCGTCATTCTTGGCACCCTTTATTTCGTAGCAGCTTTACCCATGTTTGGCTTTCCGCAACGTCTGCCCTCTTCTAATCTTGTGCCACCTTCTGTTGAGCTTACGCCCGACGACAGTGACAGCACTACCAGCAACATGAAAAGTAAGTCTTTGACTATTTTTGATACCATAATGTTGTGTCTGGCTATGGGTAGTTTGAGCTATTCACATTCAGTGTGTCACGGCTGCCCCGGCATCTGCGAGAGCGGTTGTTTGTGGGTTCGAAACCAGTTGAAGCGATTTTGAGTAGTCTACGTAAAGCCCAGCCCAGACCAACCACCCAAAGCCGGTGATCATACATATAGCAGGTCGTCCGCCCAAGGGGGACGGGGTCTGAGCCAAAATTCTAGGGCGGGGCTGGGCACAAAAAACGCTCAAAATCGCAAACAAGTTTTTTTGGCTACAAATCGTCAAAAATCGCTAATTTGGGCTCAAATACAGCTAAAAAGTGCTGTTTTACAGGCGATTTTGGCAATTTGTGTTTGAAATCGTTGAAAAATCGCAAAAATTCGCTCAACATTTTTCTTGCCAGAATAATCGGAGTGGGGATCGGAAAGATCGTCTCGGGGGCGTCTGGCCTAAGTCAGGTGGGGACAGACACCCCTGTTGGTTACATTCTCTGTCTGACTGTTGTAGTGAGCTGTGTGGTTGTGCAGTGGAGTCGGTTTTCGGATAAATAAGAAGGTTTCAGAGTTGCCCTCTACGGTTCTTCGTTTGCTGACGAACAGTGTCTACTTGGTGGCGTCTTTAAATATGTGCATGGATCTGGCGATCGTATCGGGCTTTACTGTCTATTTGCCAAAGTACTTTGAAACTCAGTTCGGATTCACTAAGTCCAAAGCCAGTATGCTAACCGGTAAGTGAACCTATCGGTTTTTTGGTTAAGTGTGTATGGTGTTTGTAGAATGGTTTGGTTTAATCGGTGTATTTCAGGCGGTGTGGCTGTGCCTGGAGCCATAGTAGGTATTCTGTTGGGTGGCGGAGTGCTCAAAAAGTACAACCTACAGTTGCGCGGCGTCTCTCGGCTGATAGTGGTGATAAACACGGTGGCGCTGGCCATGCTCACCTTGTTCTTCTTCTTCGGCTGTGACAACCTCGATCTGGCTGGCGTCTTCTCCAAGTACAACCGACTCGAGAACAAAATCAATGAGATACTGGGCAACCGACACTTGGACATTCCTAAGTAACTCTCTCTCACTACTGACTGACTGACTGACTGACTGCTGACTGACTGACTGACTGACTGACTGACTGCTGACTGACTGCTGACTGACTGACTGACTGACTGACTGACTGACTGACTGACTGCTGACTGACTGACTGACTGACTGACTGACTGACTGACTGACTGCTGACTGACTGACTGACTGACTGACTGACTGACTGACTGACTGACTGACTGACTGACTGCTGACTGCTGACTGACTGACTGACTGACTGACTGACTGACTGACTGCTGACTGACTGACTGACTGACTGACTGACTGACTGACTGACTGACTGACTGACTGACTGACTGACTGACTGCTGACTGACTGACTGACTGACTGACTGACTGACTGACTGACTGACTGACTGACTGCTGACTGACTGACTGACTGACTGACTGACTGACTGACTGACTGCTGACTGCTGACTGACTGACTGACTGACTGACTGACTGACTGACTGACTGACTGACTGACTGCTGACTGACTGCTGACTGACTGACTGACTGACTGACTGACTGACTGCCTGCCTGCCTGACTGCCTGACTTGACTGACTGACTGACTGACTATCTGCTTTTTTCAGTCCATTGCAACAATCGACGCTCAATCTAACCGATCCGTGTAACGTCAACTGTGCGTGTTCCCCACTCGAGTACCAGCCGGTCTGCGGCCTCGACCACAAAACCTACTTTTCTCCCTGTTTCGCGGGTTGTACCGAGCCAGTCTCTCGTTACGTGGTGCAGTCGATTAGTGTTAAGGGTCCTGTGTGGCGTAGCAAATACGTAAGCAATTGCAGCGGTTGTTGCTGTCGGTGTAGAGCGGCTAACTGTTGCAGAGCTACAAAGACTGCGCGTGTGTGGGCAACGAGACAGGTCACGTGTATTCGGATTCGACCGACGAGGCTGTGGCCTGGCTGGGACCGTGCGAGTCCGGCTGTGGCATGTTGTTTCCTTTCCTCGTTCTACTTTTTATGCTCACTGCCATCGCGTCCGTCTGTCAGATGCCGTTCATTATGGTCACTCTCAGGTACGTACATTCTTTGAAATCATAACAAGCCGATTCGAAACCATTATATTTCCTGTCTCTTTGCTATATCGGTTCGGACTAGTTTTACACGGCTCTGCTAGGTGGTATTCCCGAAATTGTTCATGTTAAGTCGCAAAAAAGTTCGATTTTTAGCAAAGATGATCTTTTAGCCTACTTTTAGTAAAAATCAGCTGACGATCCCAAATATTAGGTCCAGTTTGTACCAGACATGGGCTGAGGTGGTTGACCCCCTCGGGCTCTGACCTACCCCCATCAGGAATTTTTTGGGAGAATTTTACAGGGTGCGTCAAAAAAAAACAACCCAGCAGATTTTTTGCTGTAGCAACCGCAAATCTCAACCGATTTGAATGAATCCTGCTTTAAATGAAAGATAAATAAATTCTTGAACGACTGGTGTAGCTTTTATTAAGATGCGTTGCTTAGTTCCTGAGATAATTGCTTTCAAAATCAAAGCAGAGATTTTAGCAGTGCACAACAGAGATTAAAACAACCCAGCAGATTTTTTACTGTAGCAGCCGCAAATCTCAACCGATTTCAGTGAGTCCTATTTTATATGAAAGATAAATTAATTCTTGAAAGTTTGGTGAAGCTATTATTAAGATATGATGCTTGGTTCCTGAGATATTTGCACTCAAAGTCAAAACAGATTTTGGCTATGAACAAGAGCGATTTTTATTATTCTGTTGCACTTCATAATAAAACCGATTCCTACTGCTCAGGGCTAACGTAACGAGGTTTTTCTGGTGCCACACATGCTTGGTTACTTCATTTGTAAAAGTCTTGTTGCCCCTCAGCAGTAGGAATCCGTTTTGTTGTGAAGTGCAACGGAATCGCTCTTGTTCACTGCCAAAATCTCTGTTTTGAGTTTGAAGGAAAATATCTGAGGAACTAAGCATCGTATCTTAATAGGGCCTTCACCAGTTTTTCAAGAATTTATTTGTCTTTCATTTAAAGCAGGATTCATTCAAATCGGTTGAGATTTGCGTTTGCTACAGCAAAAACTCTGCTGGGTTGTTTTTTTTGACACACCCTGTATATAGAAAATTATGATAAAAGTATGCCTAGATTAGGTGTAATAGTTTGTTTTAACCTATTTTAGCGAAAAATAAGCCTAAATCCTTGATTTTAGTGAAAAATTGGATTTTTTGGCTGACCATCTCTTCAACCCCAATCAGCCGCCGCTACCCACTCCTCTCAACCCCCTTCAGGATTTCAAAATTTACCATCCCCTCAGCCGAAATGCTAGCCCATGTCTGGCGTGTACTATAGTAGTTTTCTGCTTTATAGAAATTTTTAAGCTGAAATTAAACTGCTTGCGTATTATTGACTATACTTCTAAGGCTGCGTGGTCAGTCTAGCGCCCAGACGAGACGAGTGCCAATCCTGCAATAACGTCCATGGCTCGACGACCATGTGTCAGTGGTTTTGCGCTTAGCTAAATTATTTGCTAGTATTGGCTGGCGTCTGTTTTTTGTGGGGGTGCGTGAGGGCCGGCCGCGCTGCGTATCGATCGAGCCGGACGGGCGGGAGCTGTGCGTAGAATTATTTTATCAGATTAGCAGGGGTAATAAGACAGACAGACGAATAAGACGACAAACCGTACTCACAGAGCACTTGATTCATTCAGGGCGGTGTCGGAGGAGGAGAAGGCGTTCGCGCTCGGACTGCAGGTGGTGATGTTGCGTCTGTTGGCCTACATTCCGGCGCCGATCCTCTTCGGAGCCGTCATCGACACCACCTGTCTGGTCTGGAAGCCCGGCAGCTGCGCCGGCGGCACCACCTGTCTGCTCTACGACATTGAGACCTTCAGATACAGATACGGATCGATCGCCATGTGCATCAAGGTACGGGCTTACTACAGTTTTTGCTGGCATTCCCGCGCAGATTTCGACGAAACAAGCTGAAATTTGGAAAACTTATGTGCCAAAAGAGTGGAAATTTTGTGTTAAAGTTTGGCGCATCAGAATCTCATTATCAGAACGTCAGAATGAGAAATTAAAGAATACGTAAAATTGAGGTAATTACACACCTGGGCAAAGGGGGGTTTGAGGGGGGTTGCCCCCCTCAGGCTCTGACCTACTCGATTCAGCCGGCCGCTGCCCCCCTTGGGAATTTTTTGGAAGAATTTTGTATAGAAAATTATTATAAATATATGACTGGATTAGGTGTGAGCTCAGAATAGCTTATTTTAGCTTACTTTAATGAAAAGTAAGCAAAAAAACCTTGATTTTAGCCAAAAATCGGACTTTTTAGCTTACCACCACCTCGGGTGTTCCTACCCTCTCAGCCCCTCAGGAATTGAAAATTCTACCCTCAGCCGCGATACTAGCCCATGTCTGGGTAATTGCAATACCTAGTATCAAAATGGAAACTTTTCTTTTTTGCTGTCATTTTCACAAAACACCAAATAACCTGAAATTTGGGGAAGCTTTGCAATATAATGTGACCTTTTGTGTTAAAATTGAGATTGACGCTAAAGTGAAGTACTCGCATGCCTAGTTTCACTTAGACATGCGTTAAGGCGTTGCGGGTGGCCCTGACACCACCTGGGTCGGTTTTTGCAAGAGGAGTGCCGAAGCATTCTGTGGCCCGGGGACCGGCCTTGGCACAGACTCTCTTTAGCTTCCCACCCGACGGTGGTACCCATTTACCTACTCGCTGTCACCAGCTTCCGGTGGCCTGGGTGGGTTGGCTTTGCGTGTTTAGGTTTTAGAGTTAGAGTGTTTAGGTGGTGGGCGTGCTGGTGAGTCTGGTTCTGTGGTGGTGCATCGAACGCAGAGGTTGCAGAGGTGCAGAGCCGTTCTCTGCTCCCATCACCATGTCGGAGATCGCCCACCGGTTGGGAGAGTGGGAGAATTTACATATCGGGGGCACCTGTCATCCCCATCCGTTGCGCTCTTGGGTATCGGACGATTCGCTCTACTCGAGGTCTCGATCGCCCAAGCGACACCAAAAAACGCTCTCTTGTTGAACAAACGTTCTACTGTCGTTTCTACTACGTAATTGTGATTGTATTGCACGTGTCTGCTGCACCTGGCTGGTAGGGTTTTATTTTTCAAGTCCAAAATTACAGTCATACCTCCCTCCTGCTAATAGGTCCGTTTTAGGGCCTGCAGGCCTGTGTTTTTAAGTCGTTTGGTTTTGGTGAGAACTAGTCCAATTGTGAGTCAAAAATAGTTGTGAGGATTTGGTTTAAATTGAAAGTGAAGTTTAGATGTTTTAAGCCAGGTGGCGGCACATCGTGCACAGACGAATTGTGAGCATTTTCCCTACGGTCTTTCACCGTTGTCTTCTCCTGTCCGAGCGTTCACGTTTTCTAGTAGTTATTTTCTGCGCGTGAACGTAAGGACAACCTGCTTTCCTGTAATAGTCAGGCTCACACAGGTATTGTGGGTATGGGTCGTGGTGTATATAGCAGCCGTAAACGTGTACAGGCTCGTGTCTGTCGGAACGCGAAGCCAGTTGTGTGCGCCCTGTGATTTTGCAGTGTTTTTATTTAACTGTTTGATTCAAAGTCAACTGCCTACACAAATGGTAAAAGCAGTGAATTGTGAGTGAGGTGCGTTGTTTGGTAGGATCATCATCGTTTGTGTGAGCGACTTGCAACGCCAAAAGCGAGGCATAATGCGTGTATTCGGTTTGTGTACGTAGCGCAACGAGCTGTGGACTTGTGTAATTTAGTCCGGTATAAACCAAATGTGCATTCGATTTCTTGCATTGTTTTCATTCGTTTGTTTTTAATTCCTTCCTCTCTTTCGTAGCTTTACTTTATATCTGTTTTCTGGTTGTTCATATCCCCATGATGGATTTCGTGTGATAAAAAATCAGCCATTCATACACACTTTGAATCTCTAGGTATTTCTGACACCGTTTTAACATGGCTCAAGAACGACCTTTATAACCGTAAGCAGTTTGTAGGTTCTGTTCTCCTCTGTGTGCTGTCGTTTCTGGTGTTCCTCAGGAGAGTTCGCTAGGCCCACTTCTTTCCTTACTTACGACCTAGAGCAACTTTAAAAATGTTACCTTTCTTCGTTTTATTAAAGTAATTTTGNCCNNT